>JAULBW010001218.1:0-143084 GCA_032358265.1 Vaucheria bursata | reverse complement strand
CCGTACATCGGACTACACACACACACACTTTAGGTACCTCTAATATACTATATTATTGTATCGTCTCCTCTTTCTCTCAACACTTATACATCTAGGTATATTCACGCTAGTACTCTTTATTCAGAATTTTTTTGTGCTCAGTTTATTTGCTATTGTCTAGAGGCCAGTATCTGGAAGCTAATGAGCCGAAGATATGCATACATAATGTTTTATGCTAGCACTGCTTCTTTTTGTGTACTCTCTCTAATTCCAGTGTTATTTAAAATTTTAATGCTTAAGATATGGACTATTCAATCTTCTCCATTAATATGTTATTTAAAGCAGCATTGTATGCAAAAGATTCTTACTTTAGCATGAACAATGTCCATTTTCAATCCACTCCTGCCGTTTGCGGAGCATTGAAAGTGATTATTTCTGACTCTTCATAATCCCAATGATATGATACAGCAGGCATTACTCTTTAAATAGCCTAGGAGCTAGTTTTGTTTATCTTAGTTAAAAGATCCATCCCGCCATTGCATATTTTATCATGCAGCCAAGTTGTCTTACTTCAGTTAAAATATAGAAGTACAATATTTTTTTATCTTTTCCGTGCTGCATACATTTAATAACATTTTATATCAATTTTTAAATTTCTATTTCAAGTTTTTCAGCAAGCAAAAAAGCTACCAAGTCGAAACCATTATATATTTAATCTTAAAATTGAAACTATTTGTTTACAACTATTATATATTTTTAACTTCTCACAGATGCTTCAATCGGAAAAAAATCTACTCGAGACAATAATATTTTCATAAGAAATATATTGTGCCAAATGTTTCCCACACATGCTTATACTCAAGTCAGACTGTAAGCATTTCGATGTTTACTTTTCATTTATTATTTATTTTTCTTTGTTGCTAGTGTGTTTTAAGAATAAAAGTATTTGAAATAATTGATGGAAAACACTACATCAACGAATAAATCGAGGACTTAATTGGCTTGGGCTTGTGTAGTTATGATGAAATTACGTACTATAATTTGTGAAGCGAAGAGATTATATTGACAAGTAACGATTATATTGGCAACTTTGTATTTTTAAAATAGGTCATGCAATTCAAGATTTGGTTTTTATACGATAATAAGACTGAGCCATCAATGTGGTACTCTTTAAATTTGTATGATGACTTTGCTAATCAAACGTCGAAATATTTCTTGCATGCGCTGTACTGCAATCATATGTATTCAATGGTATAAGCAAAGCATATAACTTAAAAATTGATTTATAAAGTGCTGTAGCAGTTCGATAGACAAGTCTTTTGAAGATGACTTCGATAAAGTATAAAAACCAACGTCCATGCATGTAGCAATGAATTTGTGAAAATATAGGTCCTAGCAAAATAACAGGAATTACCTTTAATTTTTTTGGAGATATGCATCATGATGACATTTTACGCATAAAACACTTCTTATATGATAAATAAAGCAATAACTGTGCGATCCAAGAGCTTGCAATTTTTCACTAATGTAGATCTACGTACGAAAAGGCAGAAACGAATGATGGTAATCTTCACGACGTATTTTAATGCACAAATTAACTTTTAATCCTGAATGCATAGGAAATACTACACGCTACTATATTTTAATATTCTTTTTTAGTCAAATAGACCATTGAAATATAATTTTCTTCTAGAAATCTAAAATAAATAATTTCAGAGTGAAAATTAATTTTAATATTTGAAGTTGTACAAATTTTTATGATAAATCAATATTTTATTTAAGGCATCGTTTTCATCAAAATTGAAATGAAATTTTTAGTTATTTATAGTCTATTCTTTGAAGGCTTGGAGGGAACGTAATACTTTCAATAATCGAACTACAAGTAAAAAAGTACTAGCCTAAAGTTTCAGCATAAAATGCAAGAAAGAAATACAAGATTTCCATTAAGCATTCATCATCATATTATCAATAAAACAAGTATTTGTTTTATGAATAATTGTGTGTTAATAAAATGAGCAATAAACCAGTATAGAAAATATTTTCGAAATGAAAATGTCATTTATAAATGAAATGGAACATCTAACTACCTTCCGAAAGTCAACGATCAAGTCATGGGCTTCAATAGGAATAATATTGTTTAATAAATTAAACATTCTTAAATTCACGCTAGAGTATACTAATTCCATCTCCGCGTTGACAATTTCAAAATACTTTCTTCCGCCCAGTGACGTAACCGAGCAGATTCCACCTCTAATTCTGCTGACTCACTGCTTGAATAAATTTCAGATTGGTCATTTCTCTCCGTTGAATTTGACAACGTACTGAACGAACTGTAACAACTCAATTTTGCTCCCATCCGAATCAATGTATACTCTATAACGTAAGCTCTGTAGCTGATTCTTCACATGGAGATAGTGTTCATATTCTAATCGCCGTTACGGAAGCGGATTTTGTTCTTTAGAGACTCTTGAGAGCAAGGTTATGTTTTTTATGATCACTTATATCGTAATAATTCGATAATAGTAGGTCAATTTGCAAGTTTTCCGTTGAAAATATCACAAGGCTAAATGGAATCATAGGACTGATTTCAGGTAAGATATTCAATCGGATGAAGTCGACAGAGCTAAAAATTAATACAGCAGAACCTCTCTTATTGCATAGCTAATGTGGTATGAATTTGCTATCCACATAGAGAGGTATGCACATAGAGAGGTATGCATATAGAGAGGTATATGATAAATGAAAAACCTCATTTTCTGCTTTTATTTGCGTTTTTTCTTACATTGAGTCCTTGGACCGGTAGAGAAGATATTTTATTTCTAATTCAATTATTTGCAACTGCAGCAAAAAAGAAATCATGGATGCTGGTCTGCTTTGCTAATGCAAATATTTTTAACTGCAGCTGAGAATAAGTTTGTTGCAAAAGACTCCTTGTTTATTTATATTATACTCTTTCTCTTGCCAACACTTTTCTGGATTTGGTAAGGAATTGAAAGTATCCAAAGGTACCAATTTCTCTTCCATTATCTTGTCTTCATTGTAGTTCAATGATTGAACAGAGTTCTCTGATTCAGTAACAGTTTCAGTTACACTCTCAAATGATATTTTGTTACTCATCAATTCATTGGTATCAATATTCACATATTCTCCAGCATTCATCAGATCCAATGGTCTTCCTCTCGTGTTTCTAAACTAAGCAGGCTAAGAACATCTTGTGGTTCTTCAAATGTATGATTTGCAAACTTTTCAGTAAATTCATCAAAGCTAATGTTTTGAAGGATTTTTGCTGTTTCCAACAGCTTTAGACTATTTTCAATTTAACATCATTCCAGGCAACTTTCATCAAATTTATTACAATCAATAGATTAATTTCAAACATGTTTTCTTCAAATCACTTAGAAAATTTATCTACTCTACAAAAGACGATTCTGCAACAAAATAAAGCCTTGAAAGTTTGAATGATTCCTACATCACAAGGCAAAACAAAAGTAGTTAAACTTGGTACAAAAAAACCAATTTAAACATTGCTGTACTCCGTCTACCTTGTGCCCGGAAAATTTGCCTATAAACAGTAATATACTGCAATTTTTGGCAATAATAGATGAACTCCAAGAACATTGCCAAGAGCAAAAGATTTTAGCAGTCATCCATGCCGTCTTACTGTAAAAATATTAGAATCCTAGTTAGTGCGTTAGAAACATAAAACACAAGAGAAACCCAAGGAAACTATGACAGAATGCATGCACTATTGCATGCCACCTTGTGTTGGTAAGGGTAAGATAACTTCATTAACAGCAAAAAATACAACCCTTTTGGCATCCATGCAGCTCATTTACTGAAACTTCTGTTCTTCTCATAGTCCAAATTGAAACTTCAACATGAACTTCAGAAGAAACTTACTGCAGCAACAAATATAGAATTAACCCCTAAGGGAGTTAATTTCAAACAGTGCCCACTTTCATTTTTAAAGCAATGCAGTTTAGCTGCTTTTTCAATAAAAAAATGGCTCAAGATGTTCTGATTCAGTAGCATTAATGCGGAATACAAGAGCAATTTGCGCTCTTGATTGCTTAGTCCCTGCCCAAATATTTTTTGCTAGGCTTTAATTTGGTACATGTGTAAAAAACAATGCCTTGTTCATGTTCCAAACATTATGCATTGAGTAAGAAACATCTGTATTAATAAGCTTCTTCATAACTTTTGCAACTTGTTGGTACTCTTGTTCAATCATTTATTCTGGAGCAAGTGAAGCTTTACCATGAAATTTTTGAAGCTTCAGTCTATGGCAGTTTTGAAACCAAAGAAGCTATTTATTTGTTAGTTAAAGTAAATTTTCTTTTGTAATTTCAAGTTGATTGTAGAATTTAGTTACTACTTGCTTGATATCTTTACCAATTTGTCTGCTATAATTATTAGTTTCATTCATTCAGTCAATCTGCATTGACACAGTTTTCAAAGTTAGGGCTTCTAAGGACTTAGTTTTCAAAGTTAGGGCTTCTAAGGACTTAGTTGCATTAGTAGCTTGACTTTGTATGTTTGGTTTATTTTTATGTATAGTAGTAGCTATAGGCGTATGGATCATGCGTAACAATAGCAGTTGAAACTGACTACATTTGAGTATATATAGTCAAGTGTAATCTTATACTTTGCTTACAATCTGTATTTGTGCTTACTTGTAGGAACTTGTATAATATACATATAATATTTTTCTCATCCTATTTTTTTGCCATGCTTCTATCTTGTATCACTTTTCAATGTTTCTTTGGTATTCTTTGGTGCTTTTATTTCTATCTTGTAACATTGCAAGTTACCTAGTTTGTTTCTTTCTGATCCACATGTGCATTGCACTTAGAAAAAGTATTAACATCAATCTGACAAATTAAATTGAAATTACCCAATCAATTGAACTTTGAACAAGTTCTCATATAAATTGAAGTTGAAAGAGACAAATAAAAAATTTAGCTGCTGTAAATACAGCAGTGCTAAGTTTTTTTTTAAAACAATTGCCAATCCCATGGCAGCATATCAATTGGCAATAGACAAAAAGCAGGATTACATATGATATGACCACTAAGAGTCACCTAGTTTTAATGAGCAGTGTATGGCAAGTAATAAGGAAAACCAAAACCAAATTCAAACATAAAAAATAATTTATATCATAAAACAGCATATAGCCTCACATTAACAGTATTTGTCATGATTTGAAGGACAAAATTGGTTGTGAAGAATTAATAACAGACAATAACGTATCAACACATTTGTGCATTCTGGCTTAAAGCAAACAGAAACTTTTTGGACATTAGAAATATAAAGAAGATATACATGGTTTACAGGGGGAAGAGCAAATAAGTGCTGCTGTACGCAAAAACGTTGTTGTTTGTTGCAGGAAACAATAGTGAGTTTCATATATTAAAAGTTGACAAGCACCTCCTAGTTTTGATTTTAATTTACTCTCTGTCGAACAGTTTATTTAAAAGGTAGAAATACGCTTTCTGACAACTCATTACAGATAGACACATTTTGTATTATAGCACATTTTTACTTGCCTATCAGTAAAACAATCTTTAAGTACTATCTATTGACAAAATTCAAAGAATGCCTGCTGTCCTATAAAATCAAAATGTGGCAAGAGCTATTACATCACTTAATATTAGAATATAGTAAAACAATTGAAAACAATTCAAACTAAAGAGTAGCATTTTGAGTAATGATTTCCATGAATGAATAAAGTCATATCTGTTAAACAAAGCCTTTTTTTATTCTTGGGTAGCAAGAAAATCAATTCAATGCATTACTTTAAGTTGTATATCTGGACATACAAGTTGCTGCAAACTCAAAGACAGGAATAATTAACCAAGCAGTTGGATTTATAGATGATGCATCAATGATAAAAAACCTCATGTTATAAACCAGAAATCAGCTATCATGTCAACAATCAAAAGATATATATATATATATATATCTGATGTTGCCAATTTTTTTAGTTTAAACATTAAATATCTCAAGACAGACAATATTGCAGAACTAATTTTACAAAACATGAAAGGAATTATAAAAAATGATCTATAAATTTTTGGCATTGTATTCTTTTGAACAAATAAGCATTACAGAGTGTACGTTTGGATGGTTGTATTGATGGTTTGATGTTATTTCATCTAGACTAAATTGCCATACCACTTATTTCCTGAAGCATATAACCATGCAGCAGATACATTTATTTGACTATTTATTAAAGTTTCCAATTGCTTGACACTAACTAAAATAACAAAAAAGATCAACTGCAAGTATCTTCAAAGTTTGGGATGTGGAGTGTTTGTTAAGTAAGAAAAACGTGATCTGTGCTAAAAATTTGGTATATTAGCCTGGAAAGGCTACAACTAGTTACCCCAGTAATAATGCTTCAGGAACACATTTTATCTGCAGTCAAAACTGCAACAAGGTATATGTACCCAAAATAACTTTAGTTGCATTATAATAACAAAGTCTCCTCAACAGAGAAAATTTTTTGTTTGCTCTTGACAAAAAAGCCAATGCACTGCCTAATTATATATCAAATGGTTACTTTTATTAAAATATTGTTCAACTCTAAACCAATGCTCAAAATTTAAAACACTTATGTTCCAAGCTGATTTAAACCTCAAAACCACTTATTGAAGATGAACCAATTTATGTTTTGTTTCTCTCATCTGAATAATTTTCACAAGCAATTAATCTAAGTGAGACAATAAAAAAAGCTTTTACATTAATAACAAAACTAACACTAGATAATAATTCAGAAGTTTGTGATTGGATTCATGCAATAGACAAAGAACTCAGATGTTTTCATGAAAAATATACATATTGCTGGTACTTTGATCCCTCTTTCTGCAGGGAGGAGCTATTGAAAAGCCAAGTTTATATCAGAAATGGTATCCAATAAAAAATGTAACACCAAAGTATAAGGCACAACATGCTGTGCAAGGATACTTACAAAAGTATGGATGACATTATATAAAAATTTTTGCACCCACAGCAATTGCACACTTTACAAGAATGGTATTTGCTTATACAGCATACAGTAGATTTTAATCATAGTTGCTGGATGTAAAAACTGATTTTTGACAGAAAGTGTTTTAGAAGATACTAAGATATGTATAAAACTTCAAAGTGGCATGCAATACCTCAAATAAACATTATTTTTAAATGACCTATATATGCCCCAGGTGAATAAAATAAAAGAAACTTACAGAGATGCTTTTTAAGTGATGAGATTTAGAATTTGCCTAGTAACAAAATTGCTTTTGGAGAATCAAATGGGATGATTCTTGTGTTTTGCAATGATGATATACTGATTATTGGGGGGAGTTAACAAATACATCATTCCAACTTTTGACTTTCTTTAAGAAAATTTCATTGAGCTGAAAGTAAAATACTACACAAGCACCTTGCAATTTAATAAAGTAAAAATTCAATATACACTAACACTTGAAGCTCAACAAATAATGCAGAAAAGTGACAAGAAAAATTTCATTACTGGTACTCATGCCTAAGATACCTCTTGTCAGTAACGTGCCAATGAGAAGAAAGTTAAACTAACACGATGAACGTGTAGACTGGACAAAGATAAAAATCTAAGGCATTAAGTAGAATTTTAGAAAACAAAAATTTATAGGAAACATGTAATATTGTATGTTGTTTCCACCACTGAAGCATAAACAACATAATACAAAATAAACTGTACAAATCAAGTCAAACCATATGGTACATATGAACTACTACTGCTACTACTGTACAATGTAGTACTAATTATGAATATTTACTACAAGAATATATAGCAAGGCATTTGTCCTAGTCCTAAAACAGTTTGGAACTGTTCCTTGATTTAAACCCGCACAACTATATATGCTCAAGTCCTAACACATTTACAGTACCGAGGAGAGAATTAGATCTAAGATCTAATGTTGAGTCTCTAAAATTTAAGGACAATGACACAAAAAATAATTTGTAGCTTTCATTATGTACTCCAAATACCAGTGTAGATATTAGCCATGCAGTAAGGCAACTTTGTTGGAGAGTTAGAGAGTCCAATAAGTCTGACTGAAGAAAAGTGCATTTTGAGATATTTGAAGAAAGAAAGCAAACACAATGTCATTCATTTAAAGGCACCTTCTCCTCACCAGTTGCATTAACTTACCAGATATGCAGATATCAATGGGGCAAAAGATGAAAGCACCAAAATATATTTTGGTGGATACATGTTCTTCACAGCCGGTGATCCTATAAGTTCGAGTGCAAAGTTGCAGTTACATTGTCAACTGATACTGAAAATTTTGCTGAAGACAGCATCCATGTGAGTCATTTCACTTTAATGATTATTAAAGTATCTTGAATCATAGCAAAGAAATACAAGTAAAGTTTTAAAGGACAACTTGAGTTCAAGTAATTTAAGTTCAAGTACTTTGTACACTCGTAAAAGAAAGATATAGTAACAAGTTACTATTTTTGTTCAATAGCGCGTCATCTGCAATACTGCACAAGATTAGCATATACCTAATAATATCCCAATTACCAATAATTTCAAAAAAACTTTTACAAATCACACTTATCAATTTCATACATTGTGCATATTTAATAAACTTCTGTAAGTAAAGCACAAATCACATCAGCAAAAGAGCAAATCAGTTTCAAGTAGCAAGGGGGGGGGGGGTGGGAAGTATTAAAATATATGCTCAAGTTTAGAATTTGCCAAATCTATATAAATATACTAACTGTTAAATGAAACAGCTCGATAAACAGACTGAATAAAAGTAATGGCCACTATGATAACTTTCAATATTTCACTTCTGCTGAAAATAAGTAACTATTTGCAAGAATAATAAAGGAATACATATATATCTTATTTTTTTCTGTTATTTTATAAATATAATTGCTTGCCTGTAGTTTGGTAGTCAACAATCAGCAAGCATAACTGCCAATCTACATTAATTACATTCATCCCTATCCATGTACCTTTCATATTTTTGCAGATTTTATGCAATGAATTTGTTTATAAGTGTTAGCCATTTGTCTTTGAAATTCTATATGACGTTATACAATTTGTACTAGCAAAAACATTAAATGAAAGCTACATGTAAGTATTGTACAATATGACCAGTATTTAAAATCATAATCTAATATCTCAAAATTCATAGTCAATTTTAATCATGAACACTATATTGTATCTTTCTTTCAATTTGTTCATCTTAATTTTAAGATTATGAAAATTTAGTTTGTAGCTGTAAATTATAAATTTGAATCTCCAATTTTCAACCTGCTCTACCCTGACTACACACTGCACATATTTAAAAGTTCAGCACTATCCTCCGTTTTTTACTAATGTAAACTAAGCTTGGATTAAGCTATTAATTGTGTCAAGGTGTAATATTTCAGCTTGTCTTATTTCTTGGTGTTCCTTTTAAATTTGATGCAAGAAAACTGTAAAATTTGATATGATATCCATTGGTTTGAAGGACTGGAACATTGTAAGTATAAAACTGAATATTACTTGCAGCAAGAGTTGACAATATTGTTTTAAAGTTGCCTTCAATGGAACAATTACCTTACTATCATAAATACTTCTTATAGAAAGATGGTAATATATAAATATTTATATATATCCCTAAACTTAACTTCATTTCTTATTACCAGGAAATCTACCTGACAATAAAAAGTTAAATCAAACTTATGTTGCTCTTTGTTCAATTCTCCCTTTTCTGTCATCATTTCATAAAATGTGTTATGAATGTACTAGACAAGAAGAACACAAAGACTATACAAGCATGGTAACATTATACAATCATAATTTGTGTTGCTGAGAGTGAACAAGAAACACACTCAGTAACACAACAAACTAAGTCTCAATGTCAATCCATCTGGAAAGTCACAAAATGATGCAGCTAAAATGGAATAACTCTTAAAAGAGTAATTCCCTTAACTAATTGTTGTAAACAAATTAGTTCCTAACAAAATGTTTTTGACATTCAATATATAATCTTTGACTTTATTTGTGATCAAGCTCTACTTGCTTTAGTGCATTGACATGTTACAAATTTTAAAAGTCATTATAAAATAGGTCAATTTTAGCCTATTTTGAATGGACAGTGCAAATTTTTTCAATGGTCATTTCTATTTAAACAAAGTGCTGCTTTTTGTATCCCAGCTTGCACCATGCAATTTTATAATTTAAAAGAGTGAAAGTTTGGTGACTTTAAAACAATAATATGAGACTGCATAATTATATGCTTTTAGCTAAGACTGTCTATAATTAGGTATAATGAACATATGAGTATTCTTAAAACTATTGTGTTTAATACCTAAGTAGTAACATGCAAACGAAATGAACTTACCAGACCATAATCAACACTAACTTTTTGAAGGTTAATAAATTGATATTGAAAAAATGAGTTGTAGAATTTGATGCATCCCTCTTTTGAGATATTTTACTACTCTAGGATTTGGTAAATTATGGTTATGGTAACGATTTGAAAATTTGCATTGAGTTATAAAATTTTTTAAAAATTATATTTTCATATAAAAATCCAACTTATTAGTGCACAGTAATTTTTTCATCTTAACGTTTTGCATCTTGTACAGTTTTGTTGTAGTAATTGCTGTGCATTTATGCTCAGCTCAAACATACTTGGTCTAAAGTTTTGTTGCAAGTTCTTTTGAACCATACTTTCCAATCTTTTTTTGTACCATCATGTACAGTGTACTCAGTTTTTAGTATCTGTTACATTTTTTGTCATTGATTTTTAAATTAATTTGAACAATTGAAAGATCTGTTCCATAATTTAAATTATGTTCAGAGTAAAGTTTATTCACTTTTACAAGCTAATTTACATTTGTGCTATTTCTATTTTTTGAAGTAAGTAAAATATTACATGGAAAATTTTATGGATTGTTTACGTGAAAGGTTTTGGACATTGTAAATTTTACGGTATGGTACTTTGTGCCGTATCACTTTAAAACTCTATAATAAATGAGCTTTTCAACTAGAAACTAATCATGTCCATCAGTGTTTTATTCGGAAAAGTTGACTTCAACAAGTATTAATTTGATATCATCTGTATGAGTATAAATTTGGTTACTCTGTATATTGATAAAAAAATCCTGCGCATAAATGTTACAATGAATAGCAAAAATATTCTTTGCTTTATAACTCAGCTGCAATATAAAATGGCGTTTCTGTTCTTTTGCTAAGGGCATCCAGCATCCACGCAACAGTGCAACAATGCAGATGTCTGTCAGGAATGTAAAATGTAACATGAACACAAGAAACTATGACAGAATACGTATATTATTACATCCTAAATTGTGTTGATAGAAGTGAGATAACTTCATTAACACAACAAAATATCACTTACTGAAACTTGTTCTCATAGATTAAACTGAAACTCCAACATAGTATCAGAAGAAATGTACTGCAGCTACAAAATAGAATTAACTCCCTTAGGGGTTAATTCCTGACAATGTCCTTGTTTCTCTTGAAAACCATATCAATTTATATTTTTGTAACTTTCTATGGTTATTTGTGATGCAACCAATAATTTCATCTGTTTTTATAATTAGCACAACAATGGTGCAGCATGCGATCGTTATGTATGCCACCATATCTGTAGAATTGGTTAATGTTTCAAACATTGATAGCATAGCATTAGCTTCTAGTCTGTACAAGTATAGAATACGTGATTGCTAGGTCAATGTTAGAGCTAACTATACAGTGGCTTTGTATTTACGGGCTGTTTATACCAAAAACTTATTTTAGTATTTCAATAAAAGGTTTGCATCATAATATTTTTGAGCGATAAGTCAGCATCAAAAAATGTTTTGTTTTAACCATCAAAACTTATAATTCATATTTATTCTTCAGAAACTCTTCGAACAGTCTTATTTACTGCTAATGCACACTCACAATGTATTTAAGCAGCACAAAAAATGTTCCTTCCTACACACTCCACACATTTTAATGCATTTATGGTAAAGTTACAAAACACTTTTCGAAACTTGCTTCGTAACTCGATCTTTCGTCTTTTAATTGAATGGGCTGGGTTAATACAAAAATTACTGGCAAGTAAATCACTTGTACTCAAAACCAGGATACAAATAGCAAGTATACAGCCATATTGTTCTTATATAAGCTGCATATGATAATATGCTTTATACTTCTACTTTGAAATGTGCATGCACATTTTGGAAATGATTCTATTCACTGATTTTAGTCAAAATATGTATATCTTATTGCTGAACCAAAGTTGTAAACAATAATTTTAGCATAACACTTTGAAAACTTGCGCAGATCAAAAACTATATTTAATAAAGATCGACAAAGACCTCAATGCTATTTTATGGAGACAGAATAGCAGTTACAGATGTATGCATATACCAGTTGTTTACTACTGCATATCAGTTATAATGTAATCGAAGAAAACTTGATTCGTATAGCATCAGGGCTGTCACTATTATTCTGCTTCGAAGCAATGGATGACAATGTGTTTTGGAAAAAAGACTCCGCCTAAACAATAAAACAGGATTTATTAAAATCATTAAAAATTACATATTTTTGAAGAAAATAGTAAAAAGTTCAAAATTATGTTAAAAACGGAAATAGAGAAATCATCAAATTTGTTAAGAAAAGGTGATGACATGTTTCATCTCTGGTTCATTCTACATCCTCTCATATCAACCTTAAAAAATAAATTTCATTTACTTTGCACATATACGAATTTCAATATCTATATATATATAGAAAGAGTCACCTCATTCTTCAGCAAAGATGGTTCCATACCAAAAAGATGTTCTCGTATAAGTGCAACTAGCCTGTTAAACAATCGTAAATATGTATTTATCAACAAAGAATCCCATTCCAATGCAAATATAATACATATTATATATATATATATATCAAACTCATACACAAGAATAAAAAAACAATAAATAAGTGCAGTTTTTAGTATTGGATAAAATCAATCATGTTACGGTATACTTTATATAATATAAATACATTATAGATTGAAAGTTCATGGAAAAAAAGAACATATGCATAAGTAATAAATTAACTAATCAACCCTTACCCGGTTATAAATTTCGCACTAACTTCCTCATTACCGTTTTCAAAGTAATATAGGACTTGATTCAAAATCTGAAAAAACAGCATGAATTAATGAAAAAATACAATGCAGAAAAAAATTCTAAATGAATAGTTTTAACATTTGATGAGATACAGTACTTAAATAATTGGTATACTTTTGCTCTATATACTGTCACATTCTAAAATAAATGTACATTAAAATTAGTGCAAAATACAAAGTAATTGTTTCTCACTTCTATGAATAGAGACACCTTGGCGCTACCTTCCACGTACGAGTCTGAATAATGGAGTAAAAAACTATTAGAGTATGGAGATAAAAATTTGCTGAACAAAACTCAATTAAACAAATGCAGAAAAATTTAAACTAATTAACAGGTTAGAAATGGACAATCAATCGTTTATGTAAACATTTTGAAGCCACTAGCAAAATATAAAACCTGCAATTTTCAAAGCTCTTTGCAGACATTCAAGTACTCGTCTAGAATCTCTTTTACTAGCCCCACCCTCATTGTCTCCCCAAAAGAGATGGCTGCATAAACATACTGCCCTGGATATATGAGCACAGAATGAATGCTGATACTAATGGCAGTACAAATTAGATTTTTCACATAATATAAGTGAGATATGGAATTGAATTGGATGAGTTATATATGCACTTATTGACTTGATTTTATCTTTCATTATTGCTTAATTTCATATCTATTCTCCGAATTGCTTTGAATCATTTGCAGGATTCAGAGTGTTAATTAGTCCATAGTTGCACCTATTACTATCTTGTATATTATAATAGTCCACTTCCGAAAGGAGAAACAAGTATTGAGCTTAGATTCTATATCGTGACAGAGAGTAGTATATTTCAAGGCAAAACTGCATGATGATAGTTGAAGTTGATAACTTTTAAAGGTGAGTGTTTTTAAAAACTGCAGTGTTGTAATGCCATGATTAAAAAACTCTAAATATTGAATGAAATAATTCATGAATGTAAAAAACATTTATTCATGAATCATAATGCTAATTGAGGTACTTCCGCATCACATAAATCCACCTGCACTGATCTGGTTTTCTCAATAAGCGTGCAGCATATTGAGCTGTTTTAGCAGCTAATGCTTCCCAGTCGGATTCCCCAAAACCATTACAAGCCGAAAGTGCTCCAGCTATAATAGTAACTGAAATAAATTGCATCCTAGCTTCAGAAATATCATCTTCATATAATATACAAGCTTGGCTGACAAATTCATAAGCAATTGGAGGAAATCCTGCTCTATCAGCAGCTGAAAAATAATGAAAATAAAAAAAAGATTTGTGACCAAAGATGAAAAAGATAACGCAAGTCTAAAAAAAGACACTTTTAGTTAGTACTATTAATATTTTAGTAATATTAAAACATAATGCTGTGACAGAATTTACACACATTAGAATATTTTTCCATGATAATAATATTCATTAATGTAAAAACACAAAACAGACTCTAGAAATCGATTTGCTCATACTTTGAAACAACACTACCCCACTGAAATAATATTTTATAGTGTGTAAACAAGGATTAAGTCAACTTACCAATTGCACACTGAAGAAATAGTTTGAGAGATAGTAGCGGAAATAGAGGCGCCATTGCTGTCACTGTTTCATGCACAAATTGAAACAATTTACGACTTCCAAATTGCAGAGGGGAAGGATTGGACATTTGATGAGAAGTAGATTGAGACTCATCTTCTGAATGAACATCGTTTTGTTCCTTTGTAACAACAGATTCAGTCTGTTCAACATGTACCTCAACCAATTCATCCTTTTCTGTAGTATCTTGAGCATCACTAACTGAGACATTGTCTTGACTATTTGGTTCACCATTGCTTTGATTGTTGGATTCATCTATTGTGTCACTTTTACTAGAATTAGTTGGGGACGGGATAGTAACCACAACAGGTACTTTATTGCCTAAAAATAACAAAAATTACAATAGTTTTCAAACTGTCAGAATATACGTTCATCAAGTATGCCTAATAAAACGAAAATATAGTAAAATTCATTTGGTATAAAATTCACTGGTACTAGCTTATGCAGACTTGCATGTAAATATTCAAAGGTACATCTGTAAATCAGACATTCATTGAAAATTGTATATAATTTAAAAAATACATCCAATGATAATATTACAATTATGCTGTGATAAACACACTTAAAACAATCGTACCTTCTCCTTTCTCTTCTATTGTTACTTCCTCTGTCTTTATTTCCAATTTCTGCGGTTGAGGTTTTTCTGAGGTTTCAGAGATTTTAGGAACTTGACTTAAAATTGTATTATCAATTTTATCACTTTTAGCTGCGTCTAGTTCAATTTTTCTGGCCTGTTTAGCCAGTTTTAGTGCAGAAAATACTAATGGTACAAGGGTATACTTAATTCGGTGTTGACCGCCACGACCAAAGTGTCGCCGAACGACTAGCAAAATCTAAAGATAGAACAATTGTAAAATAACAGATCATGATATTATTGCAGGATATTTGAAGATAAAAATTTGCTCTAATGTATATTCTTAAAAATTGAATATAAAATGGGTGAAATTCAATATTGCATTAAAAACATGCAGCCTAACATATTCAGCATTCTCTAAATATCAACTGCCAATTGGTGATTTTTGGAAAAAATATTATAATAGTTAAAACTAGAATCGTTGCAATTTTAAATCATTACTTGATGCTTTATAAAGACACATTGTGATTCATCTACGTCACATTTAAATAAACAAAACACAAAAGAGTTATATAAAATCAAGTGTACAGAAAGAGAATAAAATGGTATAGAATACTGTTCTGTTATTAAAACTCACCTGGTAGGCCAAGTCAGTGTTTTCTTGCGGTATAAGATAGAGAATTTTAGCTAACATATTTTGATCCGATTCGAGATATTCATTATTTTCATTGTTGCTTTGAGTAGGAGGTTCATCGGGTTGATTCATAATTAACGAACTAATCATGGTCAATAGCCGATCCATCACTTCTGGTGAACTGTAAAAAATACTCATTTGAATTGAAATCTATATGGCATATAATAAAACTCACTTGAATGGTTAAATATCATGAGATAATCTGAATTAAGCAATACAACTACTGACAAGTAGAAAAATACAGCACATTTTTGAAGAAACTTAAAAGGTTCCTAGATTTTATCCTTAATATGTACATGCAGATAAACAAAGCTTGATGCTGTCAAAGCCAATCAACAAATCGATAAAATAATGAATTACATGAGTATGACAATAAAATATAGAGTAAATACTCATGATTCAAATAATAAAGTTTAACCGAATGTAAATCACCCATCAAGTATCATTTTGGACTTTCCTATAACAAAAGCAAATAAAAAGTATTTTGCCTGTTAATTAATTTCAACAAAAATTTAAGTCATTATATTTTAATTCTGAGTATCAATACCTGACAGAATCAGAATGTGAAATGAGTGATGTTAAGAATGCCCTTGCAACAACAGCTCTAGCTGTCCAAGATAACGTCTCAAGTAATCTTCGAAATTGCTCTGAAAACAAAGGTTGGATGCCAAACGGTCCTAGCGGAGCTAATAGTAGTCTTTGAATTGCATCTGCACATTCATCACTCAACTACATGCACGAATAAAATCATAAAATATACATAGATGATACTTAGCTTATCATAAAACTTCAAATTTTATTCAAATATTTAAAAACTATATTAGTTGAAATGGCTCTAACTATTTCAAAATTTCACAAATTCTCCGAAATATTATACATCAAAATGATTTAGAGTCAGGGATGCATATTTTGAAAACAATATAACAGTACAAGTAGTTAGAAAAATGAAGTTAATGGTTTAAATCGCTATTAAAATAGATGCATTAAAAGTCTTTCAGGGTGGGTGACCACAAGTTATAAGAATATCAAATAATCACTGCTGAAATTTTTTGAGAAATGTACTGTGCATTCATACAATAATTTGGGGTAAAAATTACATTTTAAATAAGATACTATGAATGCATGTATGAGCATAATCACTTTATCAAAATAATGTTTTCGCATATTCCTGAAATGAATGATTATGAACCTACATTATATCCATCAAATGACTTATTTCATAATTTTAATAACAAAATATGCTGCCAATTTCTGATATGGAATACATCATTTTTCTCCAAATTTCCATAATCTGTAATAAATGTACCATAAGATCTGGAGCTTTAGCGAGAATAGCTTGAGCAGCACCATCCAAACAATAATCCACAAACTCTGTTTGAGAAGGATAACAGCGCGATGCAAATTCTAGCAAAGACCCCTAGAAAAATATTAAATATTTATGTACACATTGAAGATTTGAATAAATGTGTGCTAAAAATTGCCCTTAAATTAAGAAGGATAAAAATAAATACAAAAAAATATTAAACTTACATGTAAAAGAATAATCTCTTTCAAGTCCAATGAAGGCCGATCTTGAATTAAGCCGACAATGCAGTCTTTGAAGTGATGAAATGTGACTGGATCCTTTGGAACGACAGCTGTATTACCCTAGTACCAATGAACATATGAGTTATCATGATAGTTCATTCACCATATTCAAAATTAACATGAAATTAAATTGAATCTGCGTAGATACAACTTTTTGAGCCGTGAAAAAGCAAAAAATGCATAATTTCACATCAAAATATGCATTTCTCACTTGCTACTTTACAAAAACACAACAGCATTATATTATTGATTTACATATGCATATATACGTTACCTCTTCATATTTTCCTAGTCGCTGCATGAGACTTTCAAGAATAGCTCTTACACGCACTTTTTCCTGCGATATACAGATATTAATTCAATTTTAAAACGATGCACAAAAAATAAAACTTCAAAAAATTGATATAAAAGTAACTTCAAATGCTGCATTAGTACAAAATAATATTTTCCCATCTAATAATACGTATTCGTGAATTAAAAATAGAAATATGGAAATAATATAAACTAATATATAGAAAAATTGACAAACCTTAAGCTTTGCAATGCTATCCAAAAATACTGGTAGAGAATAAAGATGAAATTCATCAGGAAACGCCTGCATAGTAATACAAAAAAGCATGCACAATTTCAATATGCACGACATAATGAAATATATAACAATAGTTTAAAAAAGTATGATGCTAAATAAATTAAAATTACTAAAAATTAAATTAGCTGAACTGATTAAAAAATGTAAATAAATATGTATATAGTAAAACTGATTCATTGAAAAAGACATTTTTAACTGATGAAATAATTGTACCACAACAGTTCAGTGGATGCAACAATTTTTGAAAGAAATATTGAGAATAAAAAAATTTGATAACCTGTATAAGACAATCCATTAGATAACTCTGTGCAATTGTATCCTTACATATTATTATCTGTTCCAAAACTTTGGGAAGAATTTCCGTCTGTAAAACACATGCAGACATAAAAATTCAATAAGATAAATGAAAATACATTCTTAACAGAGGTTCAAAACTTTTTCTTTGGCATGCTACTAAATTTTGTACATAAACAAACAGCTTTTATAAAATATAATTAAAAAAAGTACCTTATATATGAGTGCATTAACACCGTCCAGTTCACTCAGTCTCACTAAGTTCATGCCAACTAACAACCGTAGTTCTGAAAGACAAAACATTTCATAGAAGAGAAAAAATGACCTTTGACCATTTGTATGAATCACCTTTTCTCTCCCTTTCTTTTCGTTTCTTGTCCTTTGTAGTTGCTTGAGAATGCATGCGGACCCATAACCGATTTGCTTCAGCAAAGTTTTCAATAATGAAATCAATACAATTCTGAACACTGCAAAGAAAAAAATTACAATAATAATCGATGAAATAAACATGCACATTAAAAAAGTACTATTCAATTTTTAGTTGATGATTTATTTGCACCATGTAATCTGGTATACATGTACGTGTGTGCATAATTGATTCTAATAAAAAAACTATATAAAAATAAATTTAGCTATATTTCGTAGGTCTTCTAAGTGACAAACTAAACTATTAAAATTTATATAGTTGCATAAATTATTACCTTCCTCCATCACCTTCATATATAGATCCAGTATCAGGAAGTTTATCTTTAGTTACATGACTTAAATAACTCCGTAGAAACAAGCCTCTCATTGGATGCTGTACGCCTTTACACATTTCTACCAAATCACTAAGTACCTCTTGAGCAGGGACCTAGGCATATATATAATCATACATCAAACCAGCGTTCAAACCAAATAAAATATCATTTTCCACAGAATGCAATGAATCTGCTACTCGTATATTATTCAAATATTCACAAATCGTAATAGGTAAACTTATAAGTCGAAGAAGAATATAGTGATAATTTTTAAAAAGTCTAATGAAAAGGTACATGCTTTGAATGATTATGAAAACGAGAAATTAGGATGCACTTTGTAAAATTTCATTAAAAAAATTTATGCATTCACTACTATACCTTT
Source organism: Vaucheria bursata (assembly GCA_032358265.1). Lineage (NCBI taxonomy): Eukaryota > Xanthophyceae > Vaucheriales > Vaucheriaceae > Vaucheria > Vaucheria bursata. Next base: position 123,523 of record JAULBW010001218.1, on the reverse strand, counting down.
GGTTCAATTTGAAATGTATGAGTATTTTAATACAGTTTTTTTAGTTGAACTGTTTGCCATTTTTCTATAGTTTCTCAGTATCATTAAATTTTCACAATTGATCTAAAAGGAAAAATAATACAGATACATAAAATACTCATCAATTAAAATCAAGCTAACAAATGTCCTGAAAAATTTAGATATACCAACTTGCATATTACAGTAAATAGATCATATTTGTCTAAGTCAGAAAAAAGACCTTAGTTTGTGATATGAATAAAAAATGCATGGCTGAAGGCACAAAAATACCTCTTTTGATTTAATGAAACAACCACCCACAGTTACAAGCAAGTAGAGGCGCGGCAGAACTTGATTACATGCTGAAAGATAAAAACATTCGAAAGTTAGTTAAATTACATAAAATTGTATTCATTTCATTATTCATTCAATTTTGACACGCATAGAAAATATTTGAAACAATTCAAATATTACCAACTTCCCAGATTCTGTTCAGCACTGAAGATATATAAAAAAAATTCAAAACACTTATCTTATTTAAAAGAAGTATGAACTAAAACATGTACTTACCTTGTACATGCTCATAAAGTTGAACCATCGGAGTGCCTTGATTGTTTATTATCATGAAAAATTCTTCTAGATTACGTAATTCATCCACAACCTAAAAACTGAAATTTTTAGAAGGTGATATTGAATCATAAGATAAAAATATCAGTAATCTTACCTTCATATAGAGCTCATAGTAAGTACGAGGCGATAATGCTGCCGTTCTCAGTTCTGTAGCATTGAATGGATTAAAAAAAATTCACAAAAAAGAAGTTTGTTGACACTTTTCACCAAGTTAAAAATTTTTTTAAATATAATAGTGAAATAAACTATAAATCTAAGTTACAAAACACTTTAACTACTACTGGTAATGGTATGAATCAGTTATTCCGAGCACTGAATGGATATATATGCACAAATAAATTTTCGAATCTGAAATGAAAAATGTTAGGATGATCGACGTACAATATTAGACATGACCCAATTTTCGTAAGCATCAACCTAGGGATATATCTTACCTTTTATTATGTCCGCGGCGCGGTCAATCGATGTGGATAAATCGCAGAGGTCGATAGCTCTTTTCATGAAGAATGATTGTTCTTGAACTTTTTTCGAAGATTCTGCAAGCAAAGCAACCTGCTTTGAGGTATCCACATCGTCACTATCGCCAATCATGATTTGATGAAATGTTGACAATGGAAGTAAGTCAATTAGTTCATGTGCTCGTAAATTTTTACTCTGTAATTTCAGTACATTCTTTTCTACTGCCTTGCTAAAATTTCAAATTTTGGAAAAAAAATCCCACTTAGTATGACGGATCCTTAGAAAAATGTAAGCGGATCACAGATACCATTTTTATGAATCAGGAGAACAACATGACCTCCAGTCAGTTTGGACCGAAAGAATGATCATGCTGCTAAGAAAGCCTAAATTTGAATTGTGCAGGAAGTAGCGATGCTTTCGATGATATTAAAACTTTGAAATTGAAAGGTGATAGTGCTTTCGATGATATTAAAACTTTGAAATTGAAAGGTGATAGTGCTTTCAAACAGTTTTTCTTCATTAAGTTATGATGTGTATACGATTGATGATGTAGTATGCTTTTAATCCAGGCAGCAGCACCTGCCACAATGAATAAATTATCTCATCAAATTGGTTTCATATTGATACACATTAAGAAATGATTACTTCCAGTAAATTATTTAAATGGGATTTGTCCTCTATATGAGGTGGTCTATATAGTTTTAGCACATCTGTCTTATACATTCAAGTTCAAAGATAATGAGATGGGGATAACACTTGGTATTTCCTTGATGCGGAACAGTTTAAAAGTGTCATAATTTTTTCCTTTACTTTATTTCTTTGATTACATTTTAAGTACTTGAAAAATTTATTGGCAGCATTTTTTTAAATCATCATTGTAAGCTAAAGTGATATAAACCGATGGAAGTAATGCTACATAGGCAATAATTTAAAATAAGTGAATTAACTTTGTAGCTGATGTTTTGGAGTACAATTTTCTCATTTTGGAATGCAAGTGTGAATATGGTTTTATTTTAAGTGATATGTACAACTCGAGGTAACATTATCTAGTGAATTCTGCATAGATAATAACGGCAATTTGTTTGCAAACGTGCGACAGCCGAAATGGGTTATTTATAAAAAAGCTTCAAGTTTACATTAACCTAATAATGCTATAAAAATTACTTGATAGCTCCTTAATATTTACAGCAAGAGGTATTGCTAAACAGGAGGCAGTATGGTCAGCATTAAACTAAATATCTTTTGAGCACACATCCTTGTTTGATATATGATGTCATCATCAATTATCCTGCGCAAAGGATTTTCAAAAATTCTTTCTCTATGAATGGTATTTATGGTGTGTTTTCCAATTAGATACTGCTGCCTTTGAAAACAAAGTCATATGCGACTGAAGATTATTATCTTTTAGCATTGTCTATTTTTACTGATTTATGCCTATATAAATGCTAATTAGCATCGAAATGTACAAGTAGGTCAATGCAAAGTGGCCCTTCACAAAATTTATTATATACAAATAATTATATTTTGAAAATAACAAGACAAATAGTGTATAACTTGCAAATCATCTTCAGAAACTAAACTTAAAGCAACGCAATATTTGCAAGCAAATTAAAGTAGAATCAAAAAATATTTTAGGTTCACAATCAATCTAGATCAAAAAATGAACACAAAAAACTGAGTGAATTATAACGTATATTCAAGTTGTTTGACTTCTTCATTTTTGTTAGAATTTTGATTATCCCATCTAGCACTTGTACTTCTATTCTTTTTCCGTGTGCTTAAACTCCCTCGTTCAGTAGCTTTTTCTCTTATCTGATTCATTACATCATAACTCGTTGGATGCATCAAAGGAACCAAAGATTGCCTAATAGACATAAAAACTAAATATTAGAAAAAGAAAAGAAATGATAACAGTAAAAAAATTGCTTGCAGAAAACGTCAAATATAAATAATTCATCGGAACCACGAAATAAATTTGTTATATCCAAAAATATGAAGCAGAATTTGGCACAATATGAGATTATCATTTAAATGTAAATGAATACGAATTATTTATGCATGAGGTTCTTTGTATGTACATTTATGTGCCAGAAATGTTCTGAAATATTACAAAAGTTAAATTTAATTAAGTATTTTAATGATTTTTTATATGCATATTACCAAATTTTCTGCAAAATTAATACAGCTATAAAATACTAGGATATACCTGATACAATGAAACATAGCAGGATACAGAGATTCTTCTCTTTTAAGCATTTCTTTTACTCTAGCTCGCTCCTTGGGATGTTCAAAACATGCAGGACAATTTTCATTTATTATTGGTAAACGAGCATTAACGCTGAAATCTCGGGTTGCTACCTGTGATATTACACCAGATTAATATAAATGAATGGTACAACTTAACCAAACTTTCAAAATATTTTTATGATAGCCAGCAGCTTATGATTGAATGCATTCAGATAAATAACTGATTCTTACTTGGGATGAACAATATTGGCTAAATTTCATTTCTTAGACAAAACAAATAGTAATTTCAAAATACAATAATTGATATGCACATGTCAACATTCGATTAAAAAAATGAAAACCTATTTTAAGAGGGAAGAAATTGGTTGCATATCTATGTGCTTAATATGAAAAAATAATCACTATATAAAATTTATTTAAAAAGGATAATCTCCTATTCAATACAAAAAGCAGTCGATACATATCAAGTAAAGTTATAAAATAAAAGCTAGACTTTAAAAATATAATATAAATTCAACATTTTTACCTCTCTAGTATACACCAGAGGTCGTATTATAGCAATATCACCTGCATCATTCAAATAGTTAGCCTTCATTGTTCTAAGCTGTAATCAAATAGATAAAAGTGTAATATAAGCAAAACGATTCCATTTATAGTCAATATACAAAAAGAGTTTGAAGCTAAATTAATCATATGAACATATTATACTGAAGATTTTGACAAAAAAATGAGACACTTGTGAACTATTGATACTGATGCAGCAAACATACGTAAATAATTCAAGTAAGCAGAATAGAAGATAAAAAGATTGAATTAAGCAGTTATATTTCTGACAAGCAACGTTCTAGAGGCATTTCTGTTACTGCAATTACAATAATGGCCAGTATACTGGATAGTATACTATACTATACTTCATCAATATAACTACCCATGACTAGCACAATATACACATAACAGAATTTGACTCGAAGATATCTCTAGAAAACTTGCATAGAATATGTTCACAGTAATAAAACTATTTGGTCAATTCATAATAAATGTAATGTCAAAATATGACATGCTCTAAATTCTCTAAGAACAAATCTCGATCTACATGCTAAATATGTTCATAGCATATGCTAATATTCGAATAACATGTCAACAAATAGAACTTGCAAGTTTAATATACATATAGTACAGTATGTTTCTATGCAAATAATACAGTTAATAAATGTATATGCATATAAATGAAGATGTACCTGACCATTATGAAGCAAACTCATCATAAAGCTTTCAGCTAAATCATCTAGATGTTGAGCTAACACCAACTGTTCGTATACAAAAATGATTCTGAACATTATTTGCACATAAATTAACAAATATATGTATATATACGTATATTTGCAGTAAGGCACGAAATATAAAAAAGATTAAAAATTCAAAAAAATTTGAAATAGTTAAACTATGCATATTATTTATTATTACATAACTCTAGGTTTAGGTAATATTTTCATACAGAGAGTAAAGAGTAAATGACCCCTGCCATAATAGTTCAAGGTAAGATTGTTCCAGAACAATATCCTAGGAACAACTATTATGGCTGTTCTTCAACAATGAATACACTGTTTTAGATACATCTAGTAAGCTAGTCAGCATGAACTCATATAGTTAATGGCCAGGGGTATTTTCAGCAGAAAATTTTCTCATAATAGTGCAATAATATTGATATCCAATATTTTCAACAGTTTTACTTAAAAATTTGTGGAGTTAGCTTCCATATAACATTGACAGTAACTGAAACAGCGACTAAGTGTGTATATCGACGAAAAATTTGCAAAAAACGCAAAAAATAAATTATATTAGTGTTTTTTTAGGATATTGACCTTATTATAACCATTTTCTCTGCAACACGTGTACAGTAAACCTCTCTTTGCTCGACTGCAGAAAGAACATAGACTATCACCTTGAAGTTTAATCTTTGCTCTTTCAACAATTCCATCACTTAAATAGTGCAGCTTTACATTTAGGGCTTTTAAATAAGGAATCAAAGGAGATGGGTCAAAGGATGAAGTTTGAGGATCAACTGTTGCACATGATAATTCAAAGCGAACCTAAACAAAAAGCAATAAATAAACTTTGGATGCAACGAATCTGTCGGGACCACCGAATTTATTCATTATCAAAAATTTGTCAAATTGAAAATCTGAAGGTGAACTTGAAATTATATGACTTTTCGTTCAATCATCACATGTATACATACTATGTACACCTTTGGGAATTCTTAGTGTTTTGTATAGATTAAATATGAGTAAAAAAGCCTATAGATTCATATAGTAATTGGTCAACGTAAAAAATAGTATTGAAATAGAAAATGAAAATATTAATTATTTCTAATGACAATAAAAAATGAGCACGAAAAGGATAAAAAAGCATTCAAACTGCAATTCAGTTAAAATATTTGATAAAAAGTATTCAAAGTATCAATTAATTACAAGATAGTAGAGATACAGTAGTCCAAATTAAGCAAAAAATAAAGGCTAAATATATATATATCCTAAAAGAAAGTATCCCACACCAAACAATTATCTAAATTATTCAAAATGAATTTAAATACTAAAATGAAAATAACAGTCAAATTATGAAAAAAATTGTCAAAATTAATGCTGTACAGAGTACATATGGAATAGACTGATTCTACGTGGCAACAAGAAACTTTACAAAATATTATGTAAAATTAAGTAATTTTTCCATTGACTTATCTTTGAACGTTACACCATGGTCATACTGGACATTACACCAATGTGTTTTATTCGAATCAAAGTAAATAATATTGAAAAAGTGAATAATCATGATTACTATCTCTTACCAATATTCTTTAAAAACATGAATGCAATTATAGAATTATACTCTAAAAGATATATATATATATCTTATAAGTATCTTTTATTGATAACTTACTGGTGCTCTCTTCTGTAAATCCATTAGTACATGCAATAATGCCATTGAATCTTTACCGCCGCTTAAACCCAGACATAACCGATCGCCGTCTTCAATCATATTCCATTCCTGTGTATACTAATCGTATTCAATACATACGTACAATAGTTTTGAGCATTTCTACCATGAACCCTGAAATCTGTCCCAAAGAAAAGGTCATACTGAATTTTTCATGCATTCATTTGAAAAGAATATTTTTTCCTGTATGCTTCAAAACTGCAACCTTTTCATTTGAGACAAAATTTGGGGAACAGCTTAGACATCTAATAGTTTCATTTTCAAATTGGTACGATGTAATACAATAAGAGAGTTAGATAAAGCTTTTAATGCAAGATTAATTAAAAAACAATAAATTTTGAATTTAGAAAGTTGCGATAGTTTAAAATTTTTAATGATATGTAACTTTAATATCTATTTTTTACAAAAAAATATGCAATATAACTTATATGTAAAGTTCAAAATATTTGTGCAAAAAGTTTTTATAGCAACCAATAATATAAATGAAGAACTTATAAATAAAAAATTATTTACCGTAATAGCTTGGCTAACAGTTCGACATAGTTTTACAGGTGGCTTTGGAAAAAGAATATCATTTAAAGACTTTTCAATAGGTTCACTTCTGAATTGAAAACAATAAATTAAATATAAAAATTTGAAAAAAATATCAAATAAATATTGGCATAATTAATATAAATTATAGTAATAAGTTCAGATCTTATACATAGAACATGCTGAAAATGCATTGAAAAAATTTATAAGTCTGATAAATATATGAGAAAACAAAAAAAAATAATAAAATTGACGAAAAAATAGTACAATGATCTAAAAGCTCAAATGAGAAAATAATTTTTCTTATACTTCAATCCATTATTATCCATTGCAATACAAGTAAGGGTATATTAACATTTAATTTCATAGTACTTTTTGTCCTATCTCAGAATACATAAACTTAGCATGAATACGATTTTAAGCATTGAAACTATGATAATTCAAATATAAAATCCGTGTAAATCATTTCAGTAATATTCAATTCAAATCGAAAAAAATTGACCAGCCCAGAAAGTGTTTGAAAATACATATCTACAGTAATAAATAATTTTGTTCTAGAACAATTTATAAGAAAGATAAGTTCAACATTGCACACTTACCTACATTCATTCCTTCTTTGAGCCAATCTGCAAGTTTGATTACTGTTGACATCATTTTCAATGCGTCCAATTCGAATCGGATATTTGCTACAATACTTTTCCAACCTTTGAGGAATTTCTGATTGTCCTTCTTTCACACATGCATACATCAAATTCGTTGATTTGTTCGTGTTTGCAACGTCAACTTCAGCATTATCAGAATAATTATTGTAACTTGTATCTGATATTACTTCATCAACTTCAAGTTGAAGAGTATCATCATACAATTCATTCTCCCATTCAAACTGAGAAGATATCTACAAAAAAATTACAAATATTTTCAATTTTATATGCGTACTTTTCTAGTAAAAATATATTTTTTTACAAGAGTTCAATTAGTAGGATAATATTGTAAATATAAATAATATATATGCATGATCATTATGCAGTTCTAATTTAAGCATTCAATAAAGCAAAGAAGGTTAAAATATATAAAATTTCTATACTCTGAATTTTCCAGTACACTTTTTTATGTATACATGCATACGAAGAGTAAACTTTTGATATTAATACTCTATGGGGATCACCAAGTTATTTCGTTGTATCCGAAAATATACCTCATCTGAAATGTAGAAGTAACGTTGCGGATCTATAGGAGACTCTACATCAAAAAAATTGATATCACTTTTTACAGAATTTTCCCAAGGATAAGCAAACCATCTGTACAAGTGATAGACAAGAAATAGTAGAAATATGCTTAGAAAAATAAAAAATAATAACATATTTTTTTATTTTTCATGCCTAACGTATCTAAAAAATCACTATAAAACTTGTACATTTGCTATAATCACTAAAAAAATCCATTCTTGAAGAATTCGAATACAACCAAAATTAAGTTATAAAATTAAAATCAGATTTTAATCAAAGATATCACATTGCATATAATTCAAATGCAAAAAGAATATATTTCCAAATGTAATATTTTAAGCTACTTGAATGAAAATATCTATGAATAATTTTTCTTAATAAAACTCTCAGCCAACTCTATAAACATATATAAATATATATATATATAGTATTGGATGTATGTACTGTTACCTAAGTTTTTCCGCATCTTCAGGAAAGACATGCGTAATATTCGAACCCAAAGATGATGATTTTGGATTTTCAAGCTCTTGTTTCGCTTTCATTGCTTCCATTTCAGCATTCAACTATCAGTACACATGCATGCATATTTTTAAAGTGTTTGGGTCAAATTAAGTAACTACACATGCAGTGCTTATAAAATAGAAAAATATATAGATATAACTATAGCTTTCAATATAACTGAATCAACTTTGAAAAAAATGCATTTATCTACTTCAATACTCCAAAAATACAAAATGACTATGAAAAAGCTTCAATTGTTTTAACTATGAAAGCATATGCTTCAATTGCAGTAAATAAGCAGATTCAAATTATCATTTTTTAAGACAAAGCATAAATAATTCCACCGAAACATCCATAGAAGTATGTAGTATATAATAATAATAACCTCTGAAATAATGAAACAATTCAAATTAAAAGCTCATGTCATATTCAAGCAAGTGAAAGTTTATGTTTAGGAAAGTAACTGATAAATTTCACACAGAGGTAATGATACGTTATATTCAATTCTAAAATTAAAACTATAGAAATCAATGAATTAAGGTATATACGTGATTATAAAAAGCTACCACTAAATTCCACGGATTTCCTCATTTTCAAACTTGCGATGTAAGAGAAAAAATATTTCCAATGGGAAAATATACCTTTTAAGTCATGCACATTTATCTCCCTAGAATAAAGTTAAAATTTGAAGCCAAAATTTTTCTAATGATTTAGAGAATTGAAAATCAAAATATGGCGAAAAATATGCATGATCATCTAAATTTTATCTACAAAATATAAAATAATAAAGTATTGATTTTTTTCGCATTCTGTAGAACTAATCTGTACATGAACTGTATACTGAACTGTCAGCCTTAACTGTAAACAATATATAAACATATATTAGTTATTCGGTGACTGAGAAATCAGATATCACCAAAAGTCTTCTTTGTAACCATATAATCATCCCAAATTTCATATAGCTATAGTGTATAATTTTATTATATATAAATTTCTTACCTGCACTTGATGAAGTTTATCAATTTCAGACATATTACTTTCAGTTTCAACTTCCAATGCTTGTACTGCATTCGCATGAAGACTGAAATTTCCCAGCCACCTGATAAAATCCCCCCAAAAGTTAGTTAATTGAAAAATGCTCGCATTTACGGCTAACATAATTCACTCGAACCACGATATAAATGATTATATTTAAAATCTGAAGAAAAAACAGAAAGAAAATCTCTAAAAATATGCAGCTTTTAAATAACAATACTTCAAAATCATTTAAATACGAGGGTGGGGGGAGGAGGTGATTAAAGCATGAAAGTGAAAATTTTTGCATGTAATAAAAAGCGCCAATGCTCGAGCGTAATAATACTTAATTATAGTACTGAGATTTATATAAACACATCATTTTTGGACTAAAGTGAACTAAAATCAATCAATTTCATTTTTAAAACCAGCGTTATAAATTTCCAACCAATAAATGTCATATTTCTGGTCGTGTCAAAGAATCTTGTAAATTGAAATCTCCCAACACATATTTTTCTTTCAAAGAGAAAAATTTAAAATTTTTTCATATTCATAAACTAAATTGCTATGATTTACGTATTTTTTTATTGCATTGAAAAATATTAAACAAGAACAGTAAAACTAAATTCAGAGATGAACGATGGTAGAAATTAAGAATAAAGGTATTCAGTTATATGGATATGAATGCATGGATGTACGTGCATATGATACGTGAACCTAACTGATTATATGTAAAATTCAGCACGAAAATGCTGCAATAAAAGATTTCAAATAAGTCATGGTATACTTCAAGTAATCTAGCATGCAAATGAATTTAATCATTCACAAATGAACAAATGCAACATATATACCGAGAAACCCATATAGAATATTGCTCATCCATAATGAAATGTACGTATGTATGTATGCATACCTTCTCTCTGGAAAGCGGTTTACTCTGCCGATATGCTTCCATTCACCATTTACATGATTCATTCGGTACTGATGTAAAAATAGATGGCCGTTGTTGCTAATAAAATTTATAGCATGCAATATGTGCTGAATTTCAGCTTGAGAATCAAATGCAGCGAAGCTAATTCTCGTAAAACCAGGGCGCAATAGTTCCTGTAGTAAAAATAAAGAAACTTACAAATAAATCACTACAAAATGTACACTAATCAATCCGAATTTCGAAAATTCGGAACTAACTTTAATTGCGCATAAGATTTTCATATGCAAACAAGAAATGAATTCATATCTTATTATCAAAAATTTCTTCTAACTTCTAAAAGAAGATTAAATAAGAGCCTGCTATTAATCATGGATTCAATAAGTCTCAAAATTATTCCACATACATAGGGAAATGAAAAATAAATAATTAAATGCATTGACCTTTCGAACCATATTGTTTATTTCAAATTAGCAAAATAGGCGAGATTGTACTTCACAGCATCAAGTATTCATCTTGCTACTGTAATAACACTAAAATTTACTATCCGAATAAGAAGCATTTTCAATGAAAAAAGTTCGATGAAAAAATTTAAACATACATATATATGCATACTTGTGCTTAAAAAAAAGAGAATCTAACAGGAACAAACAAAAATATAAATATCATTCAGTGAATTACATAGATTTTTTTGACAATGCAATTTATTAATAATCTGGAAGTAAAAAAATAAACCGAAATATACGTTTCTCAAACATTCATAGCAATACACGTCTGCATGAAAATAATGAATTTCTATTTCTCACATGTTTCAATAGCAGCTGTTTTTCAATATCTCTAACACTTTTTGTATACATTCCTAATAACCTCTGTGCATACGGACCTGCGCACATACAGCCACCCCTCGATTGAACTCCGAACAAATCATTTAGCAATGCGCACACGAAATTAAAGTGCAAATACATTGTTCTATTAGGATTCAATTGCAACTTATACTTGATTAAAAATGAAAAAATTGGTAGTTTAGCGGTATGCTGTGTACGAATGTTCCGATAGTCTTGGCCTAAAACAATAATATTTTCATTCATGAGTAAACTCTCTGTCACAAAAGCTGTCAATTTCTCTTCATCAACCTAAAAAACGATCAAAAGGTAAAAAAATCATGATCTTTCGCGTAAAGATGTCATTATTCAAAGAAGGTGATAAAAAAATATGCAACTATAGGTATTTATTTGTACACTCCATGATTTCATAACTAAAATGAGTCTCAGTAAAAATGGATATATTCGATTAGAGTCAAACATTTCTAGTTCATTAAAAACAGTATCACTAACTTACAGAAAATTAAGATATACAATTTCATTATAATTTTAATCATAACCTTATATTTCTAAATTTGAATGCAATCCAAATTACAAGTATTTGTGGAAATATTGAACGAAATTTTATGTATTTTTAAGGAAATGCATTTTTTTTAGTTTAAACTCCAGATTCACAGAAATAATATAGCTTTCAAAATTTAATTTCATGCGCAATCACTTAAGACAGATTAAGTCGAATGAATAGGACTTTTTTACATAACCAATGTAGAAATTACTTGCAGTTCCAATTAAAACCGGATTGGATTATTATCATATATATGAGATATTCCGAATAAGGACCCCAGAAAGTTGGATATATGTAAAAAATAGCTACAATTAAATATAAATTATATGTATGTATTTAAGTCATCTACACTGTTCATTACTTAATAAATCTAATTATCTCATTGAAAAGTCTTCTAATTTCTAGAACTTTTCTCGGTATGAGAAACATTTTTTTGTGCGATTTTGACAGTGAAAAATCACTCTAATTTTAAAATATTCAAATGAAAGTATAAGAAATGCACATAAAAATATATATACCAATTTGTGCACAGTGGACAACTGCTGCTGAATTTTCATAACCAACCCTAATCTTGCAATTCCAACCAAATCAGGACTACCCGCTTCTTCTCTTTCCTAAAATAAATATATAATTTTAAGAACTTATTTCAATCGAATTAACTATAAATCTAGAAAAATGTAATGGAAAGTGAAAGTCTATAAATAAAACTTTGTAGAAACTTACTATATTGTGATGCACGAATAAATAATTTACGCATGTACACTTTTTTGTAAGTTATAGTAATGTTCACATAATAAAACTCTTGTTATCGTACACAGTAAAAATGACAGTTAAGCTTAATGAAGTGCAATATTCAAAGATGCATACATATGTATATACTATTTTAAATTGGGTAAAATATAACATTCAATTTCAATCGTGAATAAGCCTTATATTAAGGCTTGATTTCAAATGACTTCATAGTAGCTACACGTGCAAATATATACAAATAAACGCTAACATATGTATCCTTTACAAAAAGATAAAGACAGAGTAAATCTTTGATTAGACTAAAATCAATTGAAAAAAAGTGAAAAATACGATTTATGGAATGCAAATGACGTGGCAGCATGAAATTGCTTCATTCGCATATCGACAGGAGCTATAAGCACTTGAAAAAATGCAATCACATTCGAATGTAAAACGAAACAGAACTTATTACCTCTATATTGCTCAAAAACCGATGACTGTTTGGGGTAACAAAGAAAACCGAGCCGCCACCAGGAATAGTCGGAACATTACCATTCAAAATATTTCGTTTAACCACTAATATTCCAGGAGTACTGGGACCACCTATAAATTTATGTCCAGACATGAAAATAGCATCCTAAAAGTAAAAAATGAACTGAACTCAGGATTTAATATACATGTAGAGCATACTTTGAACATAACCAATCTCTCGTGACCATCAAATTAATTTGTTATATTGGAAAATATAAAGCTGTACTTGACACTATTAAATGTATCATTTCTTCATTACAAGTTAAAATTTTCTAAAGCAAACTGCATTATCCAACCCATCTCAAGGTATGTTAAAAGGATAAAAAATAGTTTACAGTAACAAAAAATTCAAAAAGGAAAAATTTTAGAGATTTCATTTGAATTTATGGGTAGCTAGTTCACAAATGTGCATTCTTAAGAATATACCCATATAATAAATAGCAGTATTCATTTTCATACTTTCCATATGCATGCAATATCAGAAAATAATATAAAACCAAAGAGCAATTTATTTTTGGATAGGTATCTATATACATATATTAAATTAAAAATATCATACCAGAAACTATAACACCCCAATCTATACAAAGATGTAACTGACACATAAAATTTTTACCTTATAAACAAACGGTTGATTTTCACCAATGACCATGGGGTTCATGTCAATTTTTACATGAGGACCAGCTGTTGCACAGTCCCAACAAGCTAACGCCCCATATCGATGAAGTAGGGCTACATATAGAGATATACAAATTTAATAACGTATTTAGAAGAAAGTTGCATTGAGTAAAAGAATATTTTTACCAAAAAGGTATCAAGTACTTTCAAATGCAACATTTACTGGTATATTAAAGCAAACTAGTACCGCGCACAATCTAGTACACTAGCCAATATTTGAATATACAGTACCAGAATAAGCTTCTAGAACAATTCGATATTGAAATAAAATTGTGTACAACAGTTTATAAGCAGTTTAAATTGCCATGTCTTAATCGATCCCTGATAGCATAAATTATTTGTAAAAAAAATTCTCAATGTACAAAAGTCACAAATGCGGCTATTAAGAATCATTACATGTACAACATGCCATTGCCTATAAATTGAATTTTTTTCAATTTTATGATTTAAAAATCAATTAGATTTTAAGACAATATGAGAATATGCTTGGCATTAATATATGTAAGAATTCAATTGTAATTGAACATAACTTCAATAAATTCATATCAATGTTTAAAATCTGTGGTAAAAAATTCAAAAAATATGACATGGATTCTAATCTGAATTTATAATTGATATTTAAAAATGTACTAATAAAAATGAAAAAATTCCATGGCAACGAATCATTCTTAAATACCTATAAAATTTCTCCATCAATATTATTATATTTTTTGCTCTATTGAAAACATACATAACACAAAAGATGAATATTCAATAATAACAACAGACAAAATAAAAATCCATATTTATAGTGGCAAGTCATCATTTCAAATTTCAAAAAAATTCTTTTTTAATATCTCACAGTCCAATATATCCATAAAGTAACATAAACATTCATAGTGTAACCTGAAACAGCATTGGTATCAATCAATACACCAGTAAGATTGCTAGCTGCGCTAAAAGCTCCAATTTTGGTTAATCTATCTCTATACTTTATGAGCATGCGTTCAAGGTGGTCCATGTCAATTCCAGCATCTACTCATTAAGAAAATGTACACTAAAATTTAGTGGTTCAAATACGCAAAACAAGGCAACGAACTCCAATGGCAATTTTTAATGGCATAACTTACTCATGCTGTAAATCAATAAATAACAGATTCCTTGCATTCTAATCCTCAGTGAATATGATTTAAGTGACTTAAGCCAGTATAAGTCGATTCAGATCGAGTAGACCAAATGTTGGATTTTTGTAGTATAGAAAATCAGAGACAGCAAAATTGAGCAGTTCGACCAATAAAACCGTTTTTAATCACTTTAGGTCATATTTAGTCCATGACTGGATGAATCTATCTAAATTTAAGCTAATGCTTAGTCTGATATATAATAGTAAGGTTTTTTGATATTATAGGAGATAAATTTCAAATAATTTATGGCACAGTGGATTGCCCCTAAAAGTACAGAAAATTAGAGCACTTCTATTAAATTTAAATTTCACATGAACAATTTATCCGAATAATTGTAACCTAAGTAATCGAATTAGTGATAATTACCGGAACAATAATCTTCTTTGCAAGCCAATGCCTTGTCACGTATCATTACAACTTCAGCATAGCTCTCTCTCCATGGTAACAAATTAGAATGATGTTCATGGGGTCCAACAAATACCACTGGAATTTCAATTTTTGGCGAATTAGGCAATATAGACTGCTTCAATCCTAACATCTATAAATATATATCATCCAATATAATCAAAATAAATTCAGAACAACTTTTATATAATTTATAGCAAGAACATTTGCAGATTTTGAAAATTTCGTATATAATGGTTTACATTTAAGTTAAGAACATATTATTGAGGTGGAAATAACATAAACATAAAAATATAGTTCATGCTTTACTAAATTGGTATTTTAATACAGAGAAGCAATAATGGAAAGTGCTAACATTATGAATAATAAGTAATTAACGTATGAACTTGAAGTAGTTTGAAACTTTTCACTTGAATTCTGATTGATGGCCCCAAAAACATAGTTCACCATGACCGAACAACCCATCGAACATATGCTAATAGAAATAGTTGAATATAACCAAAATAGCACTAAATTATCCATGACGTTTTATTCCCAAACAGGAGCTACAAAAAATTAGTATGTAGTGAATTTTTACCATATATATATATATTATTTTATATTTTGCCACTTAAGATAAATGGGGTGAAACATATCCATGTTTTACTGATATGCTATAAATACTGGGGAGTAATTGAGACCTTATATATGAAAAAAATTATTGACCTCAACAAATTTCGCAATAGCTGAAGTTGCCCCCTGTCCACAAAAAATTACACTATCTTGTGATGCCCTACCGGTTATCTTTGCATTGACATGTTCTGCCAGTATTTGCCTTGCCTAAAAAATCAGGATGCAGTATATGAATTTTGAAGCATAATTTATTTTACATAATATTTTATGTATACGTTTATTTTCGTTCTATTGAAAGGTGGTCACAGTTCGAAACTAAGGCCAATAAAATTTTTTGACAGTTATATTCTTTCAAGTATAAAGTTTTTATCACAAACATGGAATAAATGCAAAATATTTATTTTTTCATTAATAGATAATTAAATGTAATGTTTCGATAAGTCTTTTCAGCAAACTAATAATAATTAGCTGAAATATTCGAGTTCTATTTTGAATCTATCTGCACAAGTTTGATGCTACTCATGAATTTAACTTCAATTTAGTTTCTAAATAGAAAAACAAATTTTGTTATATTGATTTAGCAAAAAATAATTATAAAACTAAATATGAAAGAAAAAGTAGGCATATATGACTTCAGTATCCATAAAAATACATAAAAACAATTTAAATTTTGGAATTTTTAGATATCGGGCTTAATCAGTAGTGCCACAATGAAATGATGAAACGTTTGGTTAGGAAAATGAGCTGAATATGAGATTTGATATCTGCTTCACGTGCCTCGACTTGAAAGCAAGTGCTCTGACTTCCAGCTAGGCTAGCATTTGTGTGAGTATTTCCGTATACTGGTAAGATTTCTTTTGCAATATAGCTTTCTATACACGCTAGTGCCCTCCCTGATGCAGTCCAATCAGCATATACCAAAGGTACAGTGCCAAACGGCCCATGAATAGATGATAGTCTACCCACGATCTGAGTTCGAATCGCATTGAATACAGACTCTCGATTACCAGTAGAATCGCTGTAGTCTGGCATAAGTACTCCCTCAGAGATAGGTCCACGAAGTCAGATAATTTTAATTTGATTGCCAAAAAAAATGGCATCAATATTATATTTATTAATTACCGTGATTTTAAGGATTGAAAATCATTTTTACGTGACTTGAGAAAATACGAACATGAAAGTAATGATCATGCATCAAAAACTGCTAAGACCTACACTTCGTGATGAATGACAAATTGTTTGGATAAAGCATATGTTTAGGCTAAAGATCTTGATAAATTATTTATTTTTCCCAATACGTAATGAGTTAGAAAGATGTCAATGAGATTTAAATATATTTTATATACATAAAGCTATACGGGTTACAAAGCTTTTGATTGATCCTTATTACTTTTCCACAAGTAATCAGAAATTGTAGCCTGTCTAGATTTTGACAACTGTATAATTTCCATTTTTGCTTCTTGAAGTATTATGAGGACAATGGTTTCAGCATCTTGATAGCATTACTTCTCTAGTATGTTAAACTGTGGTTTCAGTGCTGACTAAGTATTTGCTTTCTCTTCTTCAGCTTCATCCGACTTATCTTGCAAATCATCTGATTCTGCTTTTTTTATTAAAAAATTTCACTTTCCTATCATTAATTGTTGAATATATTTTAACGTCCTCAATAAGCACGATGTCATTAATTCCTATTTTTTCCAAATTATCAGTCAGATCATTCATGCTTTCATTGAATACTCTTCATACGGCCTCGAAACATGTTTTAACTCCCAACATCACAAACACAAAACTAGTCATCAAACTGTTCTAGAATGTAAAAATATTGAGCAAATTGTTTAAAAAATGAATGTGATCACCTTAGAGATGCACATGTTCAACTTATAGGTGAATACGTTCATCTTAAAGAGGTTAATTCAAACTAAATTGGGAGTGTACATTTTGAAAATTGTTCAATATATAGGCGCTTAGGTAAGAAAGGTGTTTAACTTGTCAGGTTTTACTCTACTTATGATTTAGCAACTAATACAACTGGTAAGATTTCTAACCTTATCTATCGTAACTCCAGAATTTTTCCCAGTCAAAAGGGTTGCACTAAATTTTGCATATATTTATGTAAGAACAGTTTTTTATGTCTATTTCTATAACTAACAGTGATCTTTTGTTTGGCATGTGAGTAGAAAAAACATAGGGCAAGATATAGGGTGTGTATTTCCCTTGTTCAATATTAATTTTGTTTGAACTACACCATTTTCTTGAAGCAAACAAGTTCTCGCCCTCATCTTGCATGAATACTGAATTTCCCTGACTTAACCATGAGTATTTTATACCACTTTTGGTTAAATTGGTTTGGATTGCAGAAGTGCCAGAATACTCTACTGCCAATTGCTAGTTCTATTTATTTCGGCCAATCATGTTATTTTCAATCTTGTTGTTTGCTAATAGCATAATTTAGACAAGATAGTCCATAATTTTTGCTTACCAAAAACTTTTGATTGCATTACCAATTGCAGTGTAGCTAACTATGCATGTGCACAGTTGTTCTTGCATTCTTAAGGAACATACTCTTTCTTAGAGGCAATTATTTACTGCAGTGAATATATGAAACTATTTCATGTAAGGATCCAATTCCCAAATCTCATGTATATATTCAGCAGTACAAAGTAAACCAGAAGCAAGAGAGAGAAACATGCTTAATTTAGTGTATTAGAACCTACTTCATATATTGCCAAGAATGAATCTCACTACACATTGCAAGAGATATTATGAGTATGACTCTTTCAAAGAATTGTACACAAATTATAATACTTTACAACAAAAGAATCATGGTTCGATAACAAATTGCACAGCAACAGATTAGATCCTAATATTTCAATATACTTCAGCATTTCATTTTATGCTATATCAATTAATCTTTTTGCAGATGTAATGGAATAAAATGTTGCTAAGCTCATATGAAAACCAAAACAATTAAAAACAAATTGAGTTTTCAATGATGTGATATAAAAAATTAATATCATTAGTAGTAACTCATCACTTTTTAAAAGTAAATACCAAGTTTTGCCATGGATCTTGACGAGAA
This sequence comes from Vaucheria bursata, assembly GCA_032358265.1. Taxonomy (NCBI): domain Eukaryota; class Xanthophyceae; order Vaucheriales; family Vaucheriaceae; genus Vaucheria; species Vaucheria bursata. Next base: position 104,413 of record JAULBW010001218.1, on the reverse strand, counting down.
GACCATAATAAAATTGAACAGGTATTAGCACTTTCTGCTGAGTAGATAATTGATTGCACTTCATATTGCATGCTGTAAGAGCTTAAAAATGTCAATGTAGTTAGCCAGGAGTTATGTAAAACTTTAACAGCAATAGCATGTCTGAACTAGGTTAAGTAGTTCCAAATTTGATAGTTAAATTTGTAAAAATGCAAAAAAATAGGTTGCATCTTATTCAAATTTTTGGTATACTTGCTAGTGTTGTCTTAGCAGATTCTTTGCTCTATATTGCTTTAAAAGTATTCATCACTTATTTGCTCTGATGGTTATTGAAGGATAGTACAAAAGTTTTGGGGGTTTGTATAGCAATACTACAATATCAATGTAGTTCTATATATTTGCTGATCAGTTGTTAAATTGCTAAACTGTGAGATGCAACCTGTTTTCACTGAAAGTGATTGAAGAAATGTGCTAGGGGCTAATTTGTTTACAACAATTAGATCTTAAGGGAATTATTTATTTAAAAGTGATTCCATTGTTTAACTGCATCATTTTGTGATGCTCCAGATGGACTTGTGCCAAGATTTTGTTTGTTGTGTTGCTGAGTGTGTTTCTTGCTCACCCTCAGCAAGGCAAATTATGTTTGTATAATGTACTACCCTTCTATGATCTTTGTGCCCTTCTTGTTACTACCTTGTCAAGTACATTCATAACAAGATGCAATTGCTTCATTATTACCATCAGCGCCAAGATTTTGTACAGCATCGTTTTTCATGTTGTAATTGTTTTGAGCAAAGATTTTGATTTTACCATCCATTTTAATTTGATGGCCTTCCGCTGATATGATAAGCACATCAGGCCTGTAATAGCCACCTATTAAATTTCAAATCTTGCTCACAACCAGTCATCACTGTACACAACGAGGTGCAGATTTTTTTGTACAGCTGTCAGCATGTTGTAAAAGCTAAATTGTACTTTTGCTGTTAGCAAGACTCATGATATGTCAATAGTTTTTGTACATCAAAACTATATCATGCAGCATCTTCAATATTTAACGTAAAAAGGCTAATAGTTTTATGTCAAATTTAACACAACTCTCATATCTTTTTTCAAATAGAATAATAATGTGGATATTTGCTTACAATATGCAATTATTCATTATTTACAACTTTACAATAGCTTTGTTTGTAGTTTCAAAATTGATGACCTTACATATAGCTGTAGTTTTAATCAGTTGTTGTTTGGGAATATCTTTGCTCTGTCAGATATTAAATTACTAAAACTATTTTTAAAATTTAAGTTTATGCCCATTCTCATCATCTCACATTAGATACTCAAATTTACTCAAATTTACTCAAATTTACTTAAACTTAAGATTTTCATGCTCCACTTTTGAAGCTGATTCATATAATCTTCTAAAACTCATTGTCACTACAAAAAACTTACAATTCATGTCACTTCCTAGTTTATTTACTATGATATGAATAGTAAAAATGAAGTGCAGTTAATATGGATGGGATACGGCTGATATTACTTTTCTCTGAGTTGTTGAGACTACCCAACGAAGGTTAGAAACAGAGCACTTTTTTAACAGGTATTGTTGAATTGACTGTTAATCATCCTTTTCTTGTATTATTTCATTCGTCAATAGTACACATTTTTTTGTACTGCATCTTTTTCTCTTGCATTAATGTATTATTGTTATACGAAACACCTTATCATTCCTTGTGTTGCTCAGCTTGAATTGTAATCACACTGTATCATACTTCAGTTTAATAACTGGCAGATCATATGTATGCCCTATGAATGAGCGGATTGATTTTAAGCAATATTCAGCAAACAATTTTTCAAAAATTACATACTGTTGTAAAGATTGGTTTTTGTGCTGGCACTACCAGTTTTTTAAACTAGTGTTTCTTGTCAATGAAACTTCTGGCTGAAAATCAGATATCATTTTCACATAGAACTGTTTTGGAAAATATTATTAATCAGAATAAGACTATGAATACATTCCATAAATAATACTGGAGCAGTAAATGTGTACAATCTAGTGAAGTGTCCAAGAAGTGTAATGTCATTGACAATGCAGTTTTGATTATGTTACAGCTATTACCTTTTAATCAATTCAGGGTACAGAAATTACTACCCAATGATGATAATTGCTAATATAATTTTCAAATTTTCTTTGAATTGCAGGTAAACGCCTCAAAATGAGCTTTTGTACAAGAGACATGTTGAAAATTGTTCATCATCTGAATATTGTAGTAATCAAAATACTTATTATTTGTCATGAAATTTACTGATATGGGGTTTAAGGTGAAAATTATGCTCTACGCTTAGCAATATTATAAAATTGTCCAAGAAATCGAATACAAATTCCACCACACATAAAATGCAATAGAAAACTGCATTCCAAAATTTAGGGTGTCTCCATGCAGAATACTAGATAAGTTATTGACAGCAAACCAACGTTTTTTACGAAAGGTTCATTTGGCACATTAATTTTATGAATTAAACAGAACATTGAACATAAGCTGAAAGGAAGGACTACATAACAAATAACCTAATGGCTTTTCATAACTCCAAAAGTCATACTTGAAAAAGCCCAGGATATCTTTTTTGCTCAACTGAAAAATTGCTTCAGTCCTTACAATCTTTTGAATTGAAAAAAATTTGAATTTTATTGTGTAATAAAAAGTCGAATTCAGATCAGTTTGTGAGGACACTAAAAAAGCTGCCATGGGCCAAGATTTCATTCAAAAATATGTCATTACATGCTCATAAACTACAGGCCAACAATACTATAGCTGAATATATTTAAAAATCAATTATTTCGGTTTTGCAGACATAAATCCAGAAGCATGATCAAACCATTTTGCATTTGCAGCCTTCACTTTAGCTTCTCTATCAGCATTCGGATTCACAAGTTCGATTCCCTGTACAGGCGTAAACACTAAACTGGATGATAACCCATTAGTTGACCCACTACTTAAAGCAGCCATTCTAAGCTTTTTGCTTACACCTAATTGTTGTTGTTTCTTTTGAGGTGCAGCCCTTACTTTACCACCAGCTTTTCCTAGCATTCCAAAATCGCGACCCTAAAATGAACAAAAAAGTCTGTGAAATTAAGCATAAGTCAGCATGTAAGAAAATTATAGATTCGCAAAAATACACTTTGAAACATTGGTATGCATTAGATACAGTTCGCTTTAGGTCATGTGAGTCAATAAAATCGATTCTGTTAAAATCAAATACTCTAGCATAAAGCTGTCTCTAACATAAATTTTTTTGTTTTCAAAACTAAACGATCAGATTCATATGCTGATCTATTTTAAGGCATGCACTAACATATCTATGAATATATAAATGCTGATTTGAATATTAATTCCGATTTACATCAACAGTATATTATAAAATTCATTTACATGTGCATTGTAGTCCACTCTCTTCCAGGTAACTAATTTGACAAGTAAATCTTCATTTATTACAATATCATACTCGAAAAGTTTATATTTAACATTTTGTATAAAAAATATGTATACTCCAGTAAAAGTAGACTGTATATTATCAGAAATCAGCTTTTTACTTTAATATAGTTGAATACATAGGATCGGACGAGCAGTATTGATTATGAGGTCGTAAAATAACTGGGAATTTAATTTGTTTTATAGACTTTAATTTATTTACCATTGCGCTATCTCCATACTCATAAGACTCGCTGGCAAATCCCATTTTATTATGTTCTTTTTGAACTTCTGTAAGGGCAAATTTTTCTTTTAATCTTCGCACTCTTTTCCCTCCTCTTCTAGCTTTAGGAGCTTCATCGGGCTTAGGCAAAGCACGCTTAATCTTAGCTTTATCAGGTTCTTGCCACTTCTCCATCTAAACATTGTATGAAATAAATAAATAATTGATATTACATAAATTTTTGTGATAGTTCTCATAATTGAACCAAGGTACTAAAAATTTTGTGGGCCAGTTAGTGTACGATGAAACACATTTATCCAACGAGTTAAATTGAAAGTCTTTCACTTTAATTTCAACCAAAGTAGAAAATACTTTTTTTGTAACACTAGTTTAGAAATACAAGCTAAGCTGATTTCTAGTATTTTTACCATCAACTTATCAAAAAATAAGCATCCTTAGTTGTTCTCTTCTATGCGAATACTTTATTTTGTTCGTTTTGCATTTAACCAATCAAACAAGTCTTTTAGTCGTTGTAGCATGAGTAGAAGGAGCAATCTATACTCTACATATTTTCAACCATAAAATTAGCGAGTAAAAATAATACTGCTTTTCAAGTAAATTTATAGAACTAATGTATTCATAAATGCATACTTTTGATTCGAGTTCCGTACGAAACCGTATGCCAACTTGAGCTGTAGGATCGTTGCCGTGTAAATCACATCGAACAGCTAATGTAACTTTAGCTGCAGCAACCTGAAGATAAAAAAACGAAAAATCAATTTTAAAATGTCAAACATGTTCAGTATACTATGCCAGATAAACCTACTAAAATGAATATGAAGAAAATCTAAAGTTTTAATCTTTTTGATATAATGAAAAATTCATGTTTCAAATTAGTATATGCTGTAAAAACAAATAGTTTAAATATGCGATTTTCGGATATAAAACTATGCCATTCCATGATTTTATTAATAATCTTTAATTAACACATATTTGAATAGAGTGTAAGGATTATGATAGAAAATAAGCCTGGCTATGTTTAGCTTCGATGAATAGTAACTAGGTTCAAGCCTATTAAGTTAGATATTAAATTTACTTATGACTGAAAGTTGCATATGAAAGATCGCCATTCAAATTTGAAATGACGCATTAATGTTAATCCTTGCATTATAGTACCAAAAATTTTTATGACGCGGTCACATTAAAATTTATTTTTTTGAAAAAAATTTGGCATTAATTACAAAAAAATCAATAAAAATCCAAATTTATTATACAAACACAATATATACAGCTTCAGTATGAATCCTATTTAACATTTTACATAACTACATAATAGATGTATCTTTCTGTAACACTAAGTATATCTACAATTTGCTGTGTACGGAGTAATTTCAAAACATTTTTTGCATAGGAAAAATTACTTTAAATCTAGTCATTTCACAATTTTAGGAGTACATAGTAAATATGTTTATAAAGGCTTGACTCACTTTCAGCAATTTCCTTCGTAAATATGGAGGTGCACTTTGAACTAAATCACTATAAAAAATTATGCCCATATGAGCAGCTCCTGTGGCTGTTGTACTAAAACCTGCCAAGTTTCTTCGCTCTTGTCCCATTGTCTAGAAAAAAATCATAAACAAGGTAAATTCAACAAAAGCAAAGAACAAAATTTACTTAAACATGCATATAAATTGACAAGGGCTATTAGGCAAAGATATCATTGAAACCAAAAATCAAAATAAATCGAGTCAAATAAATTATTGGACAATATTCCATCGATACTTTATGTTGTGAAATTTCAGTGAGATTTGGCTAGTACAATGTCTTCTTGCAAGTGATTTATGAACATTCAAGTCTGCTTTAGCATTATAATTTGTAACACTCATGGAAAAAAATATTAAAAACCTGTAAATTACAAGATGGAATGTTGCTAAGAGCAGTTAATCCGCCTGCCAAGCCCATTAGTTGAGCAGCAATTCGGCTTCCAATTATTGCGCACATATTTGGCGCCACTATATTCATTCGGCTTTCAACATAATTTAGCAGTGACATTTTGGCCTCCAAGAGAGCAATATGTTCGCTACACCCATCCAAAGCACGTTGAAGCTCTTCGGCAGTTAGTGGTCTTCCTGGTGTCGTCGAGGCCGTGACACTGACAACCATTACTGTTGTTTGGGGCAAAATAGAATCTAATGGTAAGCGCGTCATGTCCGTTTCATCTTTAATAAGTTGCACTGTGCGAACGTATTCTCCGGGGTCAGTCACAATACTTTCGAGCTCTGGAAACTTCGGAGAATAGGTGTCAACAACTAAGCGATGCACCTGAACGAGCTCATCATCAATTTCAGCAATAAACTCGTTTGATTTAACTATAAGATTGTACTCTGGATCACGTCCTAATGGACCAACTAAATCATACTCCGGGTATTGCTCAGAGTTTTTTGTAATTTTTTCAAGATGTTCATGGAATTTTTGGCCATGAAGCACTTTAGCTATTGATGAAAGATGTTTTCTCTCTAGAGATTTAAGTGCTTCTGCTGTTTCCAAGTCTTCTAATTTAGAGTTCTTTTCAGCATCAGTTAGAGTTGCATCGGCCTCCAGCGAAGTAACTTCAAATTTTTTCTCATGATCGACATCATTCTCATCGTCACTGTCTCCGAGATCGTCCAGATCTTGAAGAAACGTATCAGCTAAGGTGGACATAGCTGAAACAAGAAAATTTGCTAATTAAATTATCATTAACTGCATTTGGAAAAAAGTAAAAAATTTTACTTTCAAATTGTAAAAAATGTGTAATTAACAGAGGTTAATGCCTAACTGTACAAAGAACTAAAAGAATCTAAATGGTCTTGGTTTGTTGGAGAGATTCATCCAATAAGTTCCATTAAATCATCCAATGAGATTTCTGCCTCTTACATAAAAGCAACTCAACTTTCATTTGCTCCAAGTACACAAACTAGTTCCAACACTAATTATTGCAGCTTTTGCTTTAACACTTATTTTGCTAATTGCAAGAATAAATTTTGAAATAAATTACATGCCAGTAATTGTAAGGTCTCAAGTACATCATTCATATATCCAATCCCATTGTTACCTATCTTGTGCAAAAATTCATAGCTAGAAGAGTTAAGATAGCATACTTTCTTCATTTCTTCACTTTTTAATTTAATGTGCTCATACAATAGTACCTTTCCCATGCCCACCAGTATGTCATGCACATACAAAGCCATTGAATTTGAAAAATCTGGGCATGCTAGCTCAACTTTACTTGTAAAATATTTTTCATTGTAGCCTGAAAAGAGGCTTGATTGAGTTCAGTTTTATCTTGCTTCCACTCAATTTTGAAAAGTAATATTAGTTGCAAAGTCATGATGATGGTTTAAGTTGTGTTCAGCAAGATAAATATGCAGTTTCAGTGAATACCATGACATCAGCTGTGAACCGCAGGGAAATGTAAAAAATTTCTGAGCACAATTGGGTAAATAACTGCCATGTTTTATTTCATCACTTAAGTTTGTCAAGAAATGTGTAATGAATGTAAATTTTTTAGATGTAGATGAATGTTCTACCAAATAAATTGAATGGGCATTTCTAATCATTGGCTAATCAATTCTCCCTTGATGACATATTAGGATTTGGTGCACAAGTTTACATCTGGAATTTTTTTAATCAGCTTAGTTGAAATATTCTTGGATAGCAAAGTTGTATAATGCGTTGTAATCTGAAGTAAAGCAACTTGGAACAAAATGAATGAAACTCACTAGTTTTTTTACCTTCTTACATTACAAAAAGAATTATTGCTTTTTAGTGCTTCCAAATTAGTCCACCATGATATATTTGATAATTTGTATTTAATAATGTAGTTTATGTCCACCAATATCTCTTAAGAAGGTATTCCTTTTCCAGCATAAGTCAAATTTTATTTATATTTTGTTTAGCTTTTTATTTTTTCAATATAAATTTACAAAAGAAGGCTTATGTTGGTCAGGCTATGTTAAACTAACTCCTTTGTGACCCTAGCTATTTAGACTACGTTTAGCAACACTCAGCAGTATGTTACAAAGTGCTTCTGCGTACGGTGGCAACTCAACACTTTTACTCGACATGCCCTGAGTGTTGAGCATTTATTATTCAAGCTCTTTACAATCACTTCTACTTATTCCATTTGACACAGATAACACCAACATTGATAATATTAAAATATAGCAGAAAAGAGCAATTGAAAATCATCTCATTATGAATAAATTTCTGTATCTTGTCACTTCTACTTATTTTTGTTCGCTTGCTCAGGTCTTGTCTGATGAATTTAGCTAAAAAGTACTTCAAGCATGACATTAGTTTAAGAAATATAACAATTTTGACAGGAGTTTCAGTGTTAAAAAATTTCAGTTTTTCCCAAAATAAATGCTCCTTGGAAAAATTAAAATTTAACGCAAAATGTTGCAATGGCAATCAATTGAATCTATTGTGGAAAAGCATAACAAAATAACATTTATTTGAAATAGATGTCACTTTTATTTTAAATATTTAAATAATAAAAAAGTACTTAAACTTTATACAGAGCGCTTTTCAATACTTTAAAGATGGCAATTTTGTTGTATAGAAAAAAATTTATTTTCGTTGGTTAAATTGAATGATAGTAATTGTATACCTTGCAAAATAAATTGGAACAATGAAAAATTGTGTTTTGATTGGTATCATTTTCAAGTCGAAGACAGAAGCTCATTGGTTTTAGAAAGTGTTGCTTTGTAAAATGTAACAATCAGAACTGCTAACTAAATAATCTTAATAAATAAAATTAGAGTACATCAAATATTCATTTACTTTTAGCTTCTTTATCAAACTTTATACATTCTTTTATGTGCAAAATGCATGCTATGGTATCATTGGTGAAAAAATATATGATACCCTATAATTTCCTTAATTGAGTTTATTTCTTTTTGAAGACAATCATTTTAAGATGTTAAACAATGCTTGCTTTTTTCAACGTAGCTCAATTTTGAAATTGACTCGAACTAGAATAAAAGAAACTGCAGAGTTACAACTAATTTGTCAATTTACTTAATATTTTTCATTTATGTTTAACATACATACGATGTTTTCGACATTTTATTAGCAATTAAAGAAACTTTCTTTCCTCGTTGAAAATGAACCAAATAATCTAATTACCGCTTGAAGCTTTTGCTTTCTAAGCTAGTCCAAAGAATAAATTTTTTTGTGAATGCTGAATTTTACTCTTTTTTCACAGGATTGCTCATTACTGGACGTGATGGTATTCTGAGAGAATAGGATATTTATATGGATGAAAATCCTACTTTCACCGTTAAATTTTAAAGCCATGCTCGATGGGGTACAGATACGGTTACTGCGTCTAATGAACAAGGGCTGATTTCGTACTTTAAAGATTTGGAAAATTGGATGCTACTACAGTGATGGCAATGATATAAGAAATCAGTAGAAACTGCCGAATAAATTCATCATCTTCGAAAACCTAAAGCTGATCTTGGAACAATATGACTTGTTCTTTACGAACTGAAAATTTTTATACAAATTTTTACATGCAAGGTTTACTGTCTGTAATTCTGATTTGATAGAATCAACATTGGAAATGATTAATGGGTTACCATAAAAGGATAAAAGGATAAATTTTCCTTGTTTTTATTTAAATGTCTGCATACAATCATATCAATACAGTATTAGTTACTAAACAAAGTTTACTAGTTTTTATTTAACTTTTTTCATCACCAAGTATTTCTGCAATAAGATTCTCAATTTGTACGGTACTGGATCACATAAAAACATCACCTATTTGCATCCCCCTTTTTGGGAACGAAATGGCTAAGATGCACGAAACAGAAATGCAGCAAATGATAAACTAAAAATTCATTCTGAATCATATAAGAAAATATTTTAAAATGTTTCAACATTTAAAAAAAAATAGAAATACCAGCAAAGATACATTTCTTGAATATGAAAAATTTAATTCATTTAATTTGCTACACTAGGTGGTATAGAAGGATAGTCTATCTGCAAATACGTCTAAAACCTGTTGTAAATCATCTGGAGCAACCTGCAAAAAAAACAAAAGGGTTTTACGTATCATCACATTGCAACGCTGTCAGCATGAATCGAAATTAAATTGCACCATTCAGTTTGAAATGACAATCGACTATCCTTAAAAAAAGGCGTTCATTGAATTTTAACCAGCGTTGTCTAAGACTGAGTATTGGAATCAATTTAAACTTTGCTATAATTTGAGAACTTCATTTATGGAAACAAAGTCTAATGGAGGGAAAACTGTGCAAATCAATTCATTTATGTGAAATGTAGAAGTACAAAAATAATGCATACTAAGCTTTGGCTTTAATCACATTTGCAGATGCAATATCCATAAATATTACATAGAGCATTAAGAAAGGCAGCATTTCTATAATTCAAAAATATTATTTTCACGCATTTTCACAAGAACCTGAAAATTTGAAATACTACAGAACTTAAATACAAAGCTTAATTATGAATTTATCAATGAACAAATGTAAATTGAATCAATTATTTCAATATGACAGATAATAAACGAGTAAAATCAACCAAAATTGACTATATTTGATGACTTCATTAGTTTACCTTTAGAACAGCCTTGAAATAGTCATACAAAAAAAACTGAAGTGCGATGGCTGAGCCAAAAAAAACAGCTCTGAGGCCTAGGCCGTTAGTCAGCTTAGACAACCCCCCCTTTTCTCCCTGTAGAACACGTAATTCGGCCTGCCAAGAGGGCTTCAAGCCCTTTTCTCCCCTAGTATTAAGCCTACCAATAAACAATGCCATCATATTGGAAATTCAAAATAGGTATAGCATCTCAATAATCATATATTCAAATCTATCACAAACTTTTTATTACTTTAATGAAAAAATTGCTCTTTTGATCAGAAATTTCACAATTATTCTATTGTATAATAACATGGATAATAACACTTTAAATTCAACCAAACTTGAAAAAAAAAGATAAATACGATTTATGGGGTGATGATGGTGTCGTATCATAAAATTGCTTTCATCGTTTATCAAAAGAAGCTATAAGCATTTGAAAAAAAACATTATTTCCTTGTGATATAAAAAATGCAGTACAACATAGGAAATGGTCACTGTATAGCGCAAAAAGTCATTTTTTAATCGATAGCAATTATTCACTTGACTTTAAATTATGTCGAGTACCTAGTAAGCAATACATCAGCGGGGTTGCTGACTATTGCTCCAGCCACTCCAGCAGTCATACCAGCAATTAAGCTTAGTAGTAAATTACTTAGAAATCCTTCTTGCGCTAATGGAAAAGCTTGAAACAATCTGCAAAACAAAAAAATTGCACATCATGGAAAACAGACTATAAGATAAATATCAGTGTAAATGAATGAGTGCATACATGTAAATTAGCGAATATGAGTATATGCTTCAAGCGACTTACGAATCTCGCACAAAATCAAAGACTAAAAACTTGGTGATCGCGAAGGGCATTTCTCGGAATAAAAGAGTCGGTAATCCACTGTACAGGCCATTTATACCTTCTTCTTCAATTATCGCCAACCCAGCCGGGAAGAAACTCGCTGGCTACAAAAATAAAGCTCTCAGTCAATTTTTTAAATATATAGATGACTTAGGATTTAACAGATTTTCGGATGTAACAAATTAATATGGCAGTCTAAACAAACAAGTTGTTGTATATGAAGTAACTTATTGTACTGATGCTGAAAGTAGTACACAAAAATGCAGATATATATATACATATATATCTGCATTTTAGAGAAAAGTTTCTGAGAACAGTGAATGATTGACAAAAACTGAAAATATATGTGTACATTCATATAAAAACCGAATTCTGTGTCTTTTTCTAAAACTGCAAGTTTATCGAGACAAATTTTCGTGGACAACGTAGATGTAACGCTGAAATCGAATGTAAGCTATATTAAAAGTAAAAAATTTATTCATGAGCTAGAAAGACTATTATTTTTTAGCACCAGCAGTTGAATCAATTAAAACTTTGCCTATATATATGTAAAATACTACTAAAAAATGCATAAAAACATACATTTATACCTGAAAAGACCCAGGTGTGGTCATGACACGAATACGCATAGCTTCCCAAGGACACACAACTAAGCAGTTCACCTATATATATATATATATATATTATAAGCATTGAATTAATGGTCAAAGAGATTTGAATCCTACAATAAATACAGAGCTATTTTTTAACTGAAAGTCATGTAAAAGATATATATATATATATAAATAATAAATTTTATAACCATTTTTCTCCTGAGAGTCATATGCATAAGCCGCAAAAATTAATCAAATGGATACCACAAAATAGTAATGGGCAAAATAAAATGAAAAGTAATAATTGCAAGTATTTAAATAACTAATATATATATATTTATACATATTAATTATCAATGCATTGATCAAAACATGTGCACTAAATTATATATTAGTATTCTGCTTTATTAAGCTTACTCTACACATAGAAGATACCATTTATTCAAACTATTAGTTAAATCCTACAAAATTTCAACCTATGTCAACCAGTAATATCATTCATTCATTCATTCATTCATTCAAATGATAAAACCATCTATAGTTTCCAAAAAAATTAGCATGTTACAGAATTCACTCCTTACATAAATATTTCGATGTATACTATCTATTTCGTTTTGCTATAAAATTATATGCAAACTGTATCGCACTCAGTTAGTATAGCTTTGAAAAAATAAATTTACTTCAGGTTTTAAAATTTAACGAATTTCAGGTGTAACCTATTAACTCGGTTGTCAAAATTTTCTCTATTAGTCAGTAGTTTGCTCATATATATATATATATATTCATCAAAATATGTATGCATGTATGCACCAGTTGTGATCCTGCACTAGCCGCCAACACTATTGGAATCGAATTAGCACCTGCTAGAGCTGAACCGGCACCTCCTAGCATATCTGTAAGCTGTCTCTTAAAAAACTAGCAAAGAAACAAAAATATATTATAACCAATTCGAAAAGAGAGCACTAAAAGATAATTATATTTGCCACTTGATCGAAAGTATATATAAATATATTTCGTATACTACCATGAAAAAAAATAAGAAAACAAACAATAGAGATACGTATATTAATAATATGAAAAGACTACCACTTAAAATGAAAAAAATTAAACTCCGACAAAAATTATTGTATAGTTTACATATAAAAAAACTATGTTTGCATGTGTCAAGTATGCACCTAACTATGAAAAAATAAATTCAATACCTCATTACACCCAAAACCAAAAAAACCCAGTAGGAACCCAAGAACTGCTGAAATGTCTAATCCTTTTATCAGCTGCATTCCTGGTTCATCTTTCATACGGACAATGGTAGGAAAAATTCCTTCAGCGCTAGCTAGTGGGTCCGCCTACACACAAATATTTATGTATCCACCTTGTAAGCAATGAAACTATAGTATTGGTCGGTAGAAAAGAATAATAAAAGAAAAGGATAGCTCTTTTTAAAGGCAAATATACAAAAAAAATATTGCATGTAAAAGTCATTCTACCTGCTTATTATTCTAGAACCATTACAAAATTTTTAGAAACGCAAGACACTCTGCCTTGTACACAAAGTAATTGCCACTTTAATAAGCAGTCAACTAGTCAATGTCATTTTAAGTATAATAACAACTAACCTGAATTCTTGTTTTGACATTATCTACTGGATGTAATAAAATACGGACCAATCCATTGCATAAGGCGCCACTCATAGCTAATCGATAATATTGCTCTGCACCTGTACAAATGTATGAACTGATACGATCGGTTATACCAAAAATCATCAGTAAATCAAATGCATCAGGTTTGAGATATCAGTATACATCAGCATATGACGTTAATGGAGTGGTAATATTATCAAATAATAGAGTGTAACGTCAAGTAGACAATCGATTTAAAAAATATTAACTGTATAATTTAGATACGACTGTTCCACTAGATCCGAAAAATCCATAAATTCTTGTGTTGAAAAATATAGGCTTACCTAAAGACGGCTCTCGCTCAACCGGGGAGAGCCCGATCGGGCCAAATGCAGGATCAACTAGTCTACTAGGGGGTGGTAAAACTCCCTCAAGTGCTACAGCTTCATATATACCCTTTAAAAAGTAACTTATTTTTTAAAACCTAATAAATACTGTGATGAAGTCATCATAGAGTAAGCCACTACATTACTAAAAATCTTTTCATTCTTGAGTAATTATTCTGAAAATCGTTTTTTAACAGAAATAAAATGAATATGAGCTGAAAAGTCCTTCAAGTAAGTTTTTGCCCGTTTAAATCTTCTTTCAATAGTGGCCTTCTTTTATTCTTAAAGTCTTTCATTTTTTCAGCTGCCTATTTAAAAAACCTATCATAATGATTTTTTATGCGATTTTGACATGTTCAATTTCATACATAGTTTGACATAATTGACATATGTATATAAATTTATGCTAGAAGTAAATGCAAAAAATATTACATTTGTAAGTAGATATATAAATATTTTTATAAGAAAATCAAAAGTCGATATCAACAGAAAATACGTACAATTCAGTTCTACTGATATCGACTTTTGATTCTTTAAAAACCAGTCACTATACAATATTATTTCAAGTAAAATATCCGATTATGAACCAGGCAGGTGGTATAGTTTTATATATGGGAGCATTAAAAAATTATCAATTCGTATGTTTCACTTATTAGCAATAATAAAAAATGTATTTTTTAGTATAAAAATACGATATAAAACTATGTATATGCAATGAACCTGTATGGGATCGAATAATAGAGAATCGGCGACGCTAGCAGGCAGTAATCTAGCTAGCTCGTCATTAAGTTTATCAGGCAATACATCAGCACTTTCTGGAGTTTGATCCCCTCTAAGAGCTTCCTCCATTGATACACCAGTGCCTTATATTTAAATAGAAAAGTTAGAATATATGTATCAGCACGAATCCATGTTGGTATGAATGTAAGCATATCATACAAATTTTTCAGTATGAATGCTTACCCACCAATATAACACCTGTACAGTTACATATGTCACGTAAAACCACATCTTCAATAAAATATATGTAATGAACAATTTTGAAAGTCACTTATTATCTGCCGATATGAACCTACGCAACAAAAAATTAGCTAAGTAGAAGACAGTTGATATTTCATCAATCGCTGTCCACTAAGTAATATATTCTATCATTTGATAGCATTAGCACTCCACTGAGTTCTAGTCTTGGCGTTAGATATTGATAAATCTATTCCGATAACTTTGATGAACTGATGATTTTTGGAGTAAATAACAGTGTCAGTTTATGGAATATCTAGTCTTCTATTTAGAAATGTTTAGACAATGAGATATCTTAATTACCAGCACGTAAATACCCAACCGCAAAAGCTGGAGTCCCAATTAGGGTCCCGTCCGGAGATAAAGGGGGGTCTATTGTGACTCGAAGAGGAACGGACAATGCGTATCCCTCGCCAGGATCATCAATATGAATTGATTTAACTGTGTGGTCGAAATTAGCTTTAATTAAAGGATAAGAGCCGCATTCCATTATACCATCACTTCCAGTATCAGCCTCTAAGAACTCTATGAATAAAATTATTTTTCAACCTTTTAACCACAAGTAAACATGCTTGCCAAACTTAACTCTAAAAAATATAAATTAAAAGTTTTCTCATCGGCTAAAAAACTTATTTTTCATAATAGAACGATTCAATTGGCTGGAGATATCATTACAAGGTTATCTTCAACATTACCATTTTGAAGGTGCAACAACAACTGTTATGACATGTCATAATATCAATGTAATGATTTAAATTAGGTTGATAGCCCAAAGTACTAGCCATGCCTAGTATAAGTATAAATTGGTGTAATTGTACTCGTAATACATACAATCCAGTATACTATTTATGATAGAATACAATATTCTATCGAAGCATAACTGCATGCATCAATCATTATTATGACTTAATCTTTTCCTCCCATCACTCTGTTATACCATCACTATATCATATAATAAGAATAAATAGGGGAGGGGACTTTTCAATCGGCTTAACTCGATGAAAAAAGATAGTCTACGGTTTATGGAATGCTGATGATGTGGCAGCTTGAAATTCCTTTATTTTGACAGCTACAATATAATAATTGTTTACAGTAAACTTTGGATAAAGCAAATTTGTTTGGGACCATGAAACGAAATATTTTGTTATATCCAATGTTTACTGTATCCCTAGACAGAAGGGGCTATGACACAAGAACAACCACAGTACACTATACTGAACAAGCAATATCAGTTTTTTGTAAGCAAAATTAGTGAGTTTTTACAAAATAAGTGAAAAATTACCAATATCAGCTGGGCCGATGATTTCAACTGTCACCGGAGCTTCTGCAGAATTATATCCGGCCCCAGATTTCACCAACTTAACCCCCATTAAGGTCCCAGTTGAGTTTAAAATAGCTTCCCCCGTAGCCTGTATTCCCCCTTCCACTGCAGGCGGGGGGCTTATTTGTACCTTTTTCAAAGAAAGTAATTTTTTTCACAACTTTTCAAATTATTTCTATAGTTTTATTGTATCACTAGTATCGTTGAACTATTATGATTTTGGTAAAACAATTTTGATAAATGTTGTATTAAACTTTAAAAAAGCAACAAAAATACCGAGTTAAAATTATTGAAATTAATTTTTCTAACCAGTTCTCTGGTTGTACTTTTTACCAGTATATTTGAAACATGTCCTTAAGAAGTAATAAGCCATATAATGTTAGCATATTAAAATTAAAATGACATCAGAACAAATAATAAAAAAACTAGCCGATGCTAGTCAACTAAAGTTGACCTATTTCATATAATGTTAGTACATAATCGATTGCGAATTAGAAAAAATGTATACAGTATATTGATTCCTTACATCCAAATTTGTTGGGATCCAAAAATATAAAGCTAAACTGGTTCCAATGTCACTTATCCGTTTATTCGCTATAAGTGAAAATTCATGAAAACCAATTTGTTATATCCAAAGTTTATGGTAGATGCATGCATCTATTACACGTATTGTTATTTAAAAGCTTCACCTCAGGAATCGATTGATATCGATATGAACAAGGACTTGGCATCAGTTCTAACGAAGCAAGTCGGCCGGACTCAGCTAGCATGGCACTAGCCTTTGCCCCCTTTGACCCATACTGGGGGGCCGAGATGGTGACTAGGGGGGGTACATCTCCAATGTAACCCATCCCACCCTCTATAATATTGAGACTTATCACTCCTGCATTATCTATTTGACCCAATAGAGACTAAAAATGAAAAGATTGTTAGAAATAGTGTATTAACTCAAAATTATTCATATTATCTAGTGTAAATTTTGAATATAGTTGATTAGTCGGATATATTAAATTCACTATATCTGAAAATTTGAAGCTGAACTTCGATACAATACTAATCCATGTTATCTGCTTTTAATAAAACTAGCAAGAGGCAAATTCGTTATATAGGAGGTTGGTAGTAAACTTCGGATAAAACAAACTCTTCAGTGCTACAATCGGAATAATTAGTTGTATTTCAAAAATCTGAACCAAAACTTAAACATAATATTAATTTTATGCTTGACTATTCTGAATGAAGTTTTTTAAATTCAATATTTATAGAATTGAAAATCTGGAAGTTGAACTTGCGCACGATATAAAGTGAAACCTGATAAGTCAAACACCTCTTTAACCCGAACATCTGTCTATTGCAAGATTTTTAGAACGTGCACTCCTTATTTATAAACAGATATACTTTTAAGATGAGCACATTCACATAAATTTTATAAAATTGACTCAATTTTTTTTTCTAGAATATTTAAATGAGCAATCTTGTGTCCAAGGTATCGTGAATTAGAACATATCGTTTCGAGGCTGTACACAGAAGTAATTTGAACACATGACTTGTAGAATTCAGTTTCAGTCTTTTAGTAAAGGCATTTCCATGAAGCAAGTGTACACGCCCCAAGCGTTTCCCTATACGGAAATGAAGCTGAAGAGGAGGAATCAGTTACATTTTCAATGCTGAAACCACATTTCAATATGGCAGAGTGCTATTGCTATTAAGATGCAGAATTAATTGACCTCTATGATACTTTCAGAAGCAAGATGGGGATTATAAAAACATCAAAAACCAGACAGGCTTCTATTTCTGATAGCTTTAGAAATATAATAGAGATCAATCAAAAATGTTGTAACTCTTACAGATGCATACATAAAAAATATTTAAAACTGATCGACAATTTTTTAACTCATTACATACTGGAAAAAATCAATAATTGATTAAAACCTCTTTAAATCCAAACACCTGATTTAGCCGAAGAATTTTTCATTCACCGCGGAGTGTTTTACTTAGCAGGTTTCATTGCAAATAAATATTTATTTTTTAAAGTAAATATTAGCTAAATGCAAATTTCTGATATCCGAAGTTTTCTATATATATATATATTATGCCAATGAATATATTGCTTGCATACAAACTCATAGACTTTTCTTGTGTACCATCCACGTGCACATATTTCTCAATGATATTAATCGTAAAGGAAAGATGTGGCCATGTGAGAAAATTAGTTTCAGTCACAGTAGAGCAAATAAAATTGATTTAAGGTGCTAAAACCTTTCAATACAAAATACAATTCTGTTATCTAATTATCAAAGTGATCGTACCTGAAGCTGTGCTACCGGTTGATATCGGGTTAAAAAGCTAAATAAAATAGCTAATTGTTTTAGCCTATCTTCCGCTCCAAACTCCTCCCGTGCGAGTCCATATCGGCTCCGCATTAAACTAAATAGGGACTTGGCACCACGGGGTCCC
The DNA here is from genome assembly GCA_032358265.1 of Vaucheria bursata. Taxonomy (NCBI): domain Eukaryota; class Xanthophyceae; order Vaucheriales; family Vaucheriaceae; genus Vaucheria; species Vaucheria bursata. The sequence goes on along the minus strand of JAULBW010001218.1, from coordinate 85,859 downwards.
TAAAAAATATTATTTTCAAGCTGAAATAACTCATAAAATAAAAAAATCTACATATTTTGTAATATAGATTTATGCAGTTGAAATGGAATGTTATACATGAACAAATTAATTTTTATTATACAATGAATATAATTTATACAAATATACCTGATAATCAATTAACCCAACTTCTACAGCTCCAGAAAAATCAGCGAATTGCTGTCTACGCATTTTGATGGCCTGTCTAATAGCTTACAAACCAAAATAAATGAGTTTATCATCCTTATTCATAATATGAAGATAAATATATTGGCCGCAGCTAATAACAGGTTAATTTTGCATGTCAACAGTAGTGCAACTTTAGCTATTGATCCGTAACATTGTTATTTTATGTGTCGAAATCAATGCAATGGAAATATAACTGCAAGTTTTTATAATTTTGCATTTTTTAATTTCCAAAGCAAATTGCTTTTTTGTTTTTTGAACAGCTCTTCGAAATATGTAGCATAAAAATACTAGACGACAAATATCTCAATAACAGAGCTAAGCAACTTAAAAATTTTAAAAAGATAGAGTTTAAATCCCTAAGTAGTCAAGCAAATGATCAATGAAATGTACATTCAATAAAAATTTACTGAAATATTTGGATGGTAAAAAAAATTCTGAAAGTTTACTGATTGGATTGTATAAACAATTTTTAAGCAGCTCTTAATCCAATCAAAAAAACAAGTCTTTCCGATTGGTACATTTAAATCAATAAAATCATTTTACACAATACAACATATATTACATGAGCTCAACTTAAATTGACTAAACTCGACTTAACGTGTTAGTACTCACGTATATTAGTCGGTATATTTTGAGCCCTTCTTTCCCAAAGCTGCCTGCTTCCTCTATCATAGTTAAGCAAAAATCGCGCAAGATATGTTACAAATCTAGGGCCATAAGTATTATTTTTTAAATTTTCAGTAGAAGAACGACCTTCGCCTCTTGCTCTTTCCAGTATTGCACTCCTTTTAAAAAACATATGAATGTATGTTAGTATATAAGTTAATGCGTATTTCTTAAATATTATTCTAAAAAATGATATTTTAACAAAAATGAACTTATTATGAGCTGAAAAGTCACTAAACATATATTTTGTTTTTACACATTGACCTTTAAAATCCTCAAATCAAAAGTGATGCATTTATTGTTCTTTAAATTTCTTAAGGTTTAATAAAGTTAAAAGTAAATTGAATATAAATATTCTATGCTTTCAATGCTTATATTTCTTGCAATCAGAATAGAAATTGTAGCAAAGAATGTAAGCCGATTTTATACGAATAAATACAGTCGATACTCTAAAAACTGATACCATCGGTTGCACAAAAAATATCAGTTAATCGGATTGGAGATATCAATAAGCACCAGCAAACGGAAGTTGGTGGACTTGTAAGGTATCAAATAATCGAATATATCATTAGTAAACCATCGATTTATGGAATATCAAATTGTAACAGTAATCTCAAACGTTTCAAGTAAAAATTTTAATTCATGCATAGATGTAATCTACCAATTATGAAAATGAAGCGAATAAAAACGACTTACTTCGGGGTCCACACTAAATCAGTGTCTAAGGGATACGATAAATCCATTCCTAATATAGACGAATCCGCATTATCTGGTTGAATAAATGCTACGCAGCTAGCAACTGAAATATACTTTATTAATTGTCGCCTTGATAGATGCAAATTTTCCGTTCTTGTCGCTTCATTTTTTAACTTGAGAAGGAAGAAATTAAATATGTTAAATTTTTATTTTTGGTTACTCTACGACATCAAAAAAATTCTCCTTTTGTATAGGTGTACCATAATTATATCCACAGAAGAAACTAAAAGAATATAAATGATTCTTTATACTAAGAATAATTGATATTTATAGGGTGAAAGTGTTGAATATGCTGCTAAGTATTTTTTTTCTGTTGAGCTTTTAGAAATAATTCTGAAATTTGACGTTGCAACAAAAATGAACTATTTTGAGCTGAAAAGTCCCAAAAATAAATTCTAATCCATTCAAATCTCATTTTGCTAGTCAACGTAATTAAGTATTTAAATCCTTTTTACTTGGTGGCTTATTCTCTGTACTTAAGTATTATTCATAATTATGAAAATAATGGTTGCTTGAATGCTAGTATTTCTGCCTGGGCTTCTGTATTCATATACTGTCAGATTTTTTCACTAGTCTAAGGATAACAATATTGCGAAAAACATATATAATTAGTGCAATAATCAGGGATAATATTGGAACGTTAGAGATTACAATCGCAATCTCTTAAAAGCTTTCAAAGTCATGGAATCGATTTATAACGTCGCAATGCAAGAATTGGCACCAATATTTATTAATCTTACAATGCAATTCAAAAATAAATATTCAATTTGACATTGTATACAGAAATCAAATTATATTTCTTAGCATTTATAAAGTAAATATTTCAAAAACATTGATAAAGGCATACAATAATTAGTAAATCGTTTCAAATAAGCGTTTATCTCGCGTCAGGGTGACACATTTACACGATGTATAGGCCAATATGAATATTAAGCAACAGCAATGAAACATGAAAAAAGTAATTTATCCACGCAAGAATTGCACTGTTGCAAAATATACATATATATGTGTACCAGTGATGATTCATCGAAACCCTGACGTTCCTCCATAGAGGCCTTTAAATTAAGTAAGTTGCGTGCTTGAGACTTATGAACAAAAGGTTCTAAACTTCGTTGCCCATTTATATCTATCCTTCTTAAACGCCACGAATATTGACAATTTGTATGCATGCCATATACACTGATTTTGAAAATCGCTAAAGCAATGAAGACAGATCTATACAACAATGGGCGCTGAAGCACCATGTTAAATCTTACAAGATGCATATCTACAGACGACCTTTCTACTATGACATGTAGCAAGCAAACGTCTAGCTTAAATATATTGATCAAATCAGTGGAAATATGACATGATAAATTTGATGCAACGATAGAATTTATTAGTTTCTGTGCATATATTCAGACAAAGTCGAGTATATACAATTGAGTTTAAGTCTATATGGACTATTTTTAATCGATTTTTAGTTTATTTCTTTGATTCATGTCTTGAGATGAAACACATTTGCATATTCTAGCATGGCGAACAAATCTATTGATTGCAGCACCGTTCGAACTTTATTCTGGAAGTGCCCGACAATAAAGCACCAATTTGCCAGTTATTATAGATGGGGAAGGTGCAGTGTCTACAAGAGAATATTGCGATAGTTTTTGACTTTACAATTGTTTTCGCTCTTGCACTGACGATAAAGCCAACCTCAATCTTGGCATCCACACTTACGAAAGTATAATGATTTCAACTAATTGGAAAAAAATATGATACAATGTTGCAATGCGGTCACTCTCAACATATGATTTTGCAATGCAATCGCAATTATTAGTTTGGATTTTCAGGGGCTAAATTCGTCATTTGCACGACTTTTATTTTCAATTTTTAAAGTATTAGTTTCTCGCAACGTGATATTGCACTTAATGCTTTGGACGGTAAGGTCCTTGAACATGTTAAGTTTAAATTAGAGATTTAATTATCATGAGCCAAGCCACAAGATATTGTCAAAAATAGCAAAGCTGATTTTTTTTTAAATTCAAGGTAATGTTTCTTTACCACACTTCGGATTATTTGCCAGCTTTCGGATTGTCGTTCTATTGAAAAATTAGAAAAATTAAATTACTTGTTTTAAGACCTTAAAATGTATTTAAATATATATATATATATATTATTCCATAACTTGTAAAAATTAAGTGTTTTTAATTTGAATGTGTTTAATAAGTTACATTTGGCATGAAATGACAAATTAGAATGCGCTTGAACATTATTTTAAAGACTTATTCAACTACATATCAAATAGCTGCTAGCATGATGGATTGTATACATTCAAGTCCGCATCGATATAAACCAATAAATGAACCAAACACTTATAGCAATATTTTTGCAATAATGATTCAAGAAACTGATAGACAATTCATTCAGCTTTTTTGCGAGTTTCTTGTGTGAAATAAGAAAATATTTCAGAATACGTTCCTATGAGTGTATACTATCTGAACACTTAACTTCTTTTGCTATATTCATCTCATCAGATTTGATAATTGCACAGAGCAATTGGACGACTTAATGTTATGCTTAAAGCTAAAGTTATGTCGAGATGATAATGAAGCGGCAAAGAGTTATAACGAGGTAAGCAACCAAATAAATGCGTATGTAGAATTTCCACAGAAAAGAAAGATGTAAAGAATAGTAATATGTCATTAGTGAGAAAAGGTTTGGAGGACAAAAATGTACTTTGATTACTTTTCAGCGCATAGCAAGAACTGCTCAGTTTTGTTAAACGTTTAAGTTCAGAATAATTTCTGAAATGTTAAAATGATTTTAATAATTTAATGGCCTAGTTCGCTGTTCCACATGATATATGTATATATATATATATATAAAATTGTACATTCATAAGTGAAATCAAAGAGAGTATTTTCAAGATTAAAGTTTTTCCGATAATTTTTGTAGTTTCAATAATTTCCGCTTTTTCGGTTTCTTCTTTAAGTCTAAGTTTATATAGCCAACTTTTCATCATTATTTCTCTTTCATTTGACAGGGCGTATCTTACAAGCAGAGACAGGTAAGCAATCAAAGAATTCGAACATTGTTTTAAGGGTTGTTGGTTATCGCTTCACACAAGAGAAGTATGAATCTGAGAGTTATGAAATTCAAATTTCATACTAATCTTTGGACTTTTCTCCCCCACACATCACAGATTACTCAAATATTTTATAAATTCATACTTCACATAAAAACTGTAAACCTACGTAACGTGCATAGAGCATTGTTGTCTCATGAAATTAGGAGCTTTTAGAGCACGTTCATATATATTTTATATAAAACGAATATATTCATGTATCCCATCTAGATAACTTGATAAGCTTATTTTTCTATCCACATATGTTTAAAAGTGTGTCGAATAAATTTTTGAATATAGAGCGCTTTCAAATTTTAGTATTTCCTTATTTATTGCGCTAGAAATAGATAACATACGCCTTTTATTTTTTCTCTCAATTTTATGCCATTTGAAAATAAGTTTATGAAAGTTTTTGTGAATTCTCTGAAACATGAGTTTTTCAGATGTGAAATTTGAGTACAAATTTCATTTCGAATGCCTATATTGAATTGCAGACAGATAAAAAGCTCATTTTTCATTCAATTATATTCTTTAATGAAAGAAAGGGCCATACGTCACATCTCTGTTATTAAATTATCAAATTTAAAATTAGAATTCTAAATGATTATTTCTAGGCAATTAGCCTAGTTTGAATGATTTTTTTAGTTTAACGTGTTCAATGCAAAGGCCTGCAATATCTTTATTATATGATTTTGCTAAATGAATTTTCCTTTGAAGGGAATGAAAAATCCTTCACGAGCTATCTGGGAGTTAAAGGATGTACCTGGCTGGGAGGCTAATGTTCCGCCAACAGGAATAAATTAATATCAGGATATAGCCCCTGTTATTTTCGAATTCTGCATAGTTGTACATGTACTTTGAACGTGGAAATAGTGATTTAGTTTGAGCATTTATGATAGAGCTACTAATAAAGACTGAAGTACACAATTATATATAAATAAAAGTTAGTTCACAGATTTTATAGTTGCGTACAGTATTTATACTGATTGCTTAAATATTTACCGGAATAAACTATAACCAAGCAGGTGCACTTGTTATATATATTTGAAAGGTTTCTTACAATGTAATGTCCAAAATTTGTTATATTCAAAATTCTGAAGTTGACATAATATTCAATTTATATGTACTCGTGTGAAGTGGATATGCATGAGTAGCTCTTTATAATATGTGTAGCAATACAAAATAATCATTAGTAAATAAATTGATGGGCTAATTTCTTAAGATGCTACTAAAAAATTTGAACAGCAGGTAAAGCTCATATCATATTGCATTGCCTTAATGAAAAGAATATATAATTGTTTCTGTGAGAACAACTAGCAAGAAAGCAGTGGTTTTTACTGTAAATGAGCTAACCTACATTAAAATATAACTTGAGAATGAATGGACCGTATAAGGTGCATACAAATTAATTCAAAATTACAAGTAAATTGTTCATGCTGTTAAAGCATTGTTCAAGTACTGGAAACATAAAGAGAGAAAAATAATGAGAGAGTGTCAGTTAGCTGTTAGAAAAGTGATTTGGCTGCATTACTTCGACTTGTTCATCAGATGCTGATGAACTATATGAAGGAAAAACTCAAATCGATTGTACTCAAAATGGGGCTAAAAACTGGTCCATTCTTAAAACATAACTTGAGTAAATGAAACTTGCATCTAGAGGAAAATGACAAAAAAATTGAAGTACAAAGGAGTTGGCATGTAAAAGAAATTGCAACAAAAAAGTGAGGTGTCTGGATTAAGAACAAGATAATGAGTATAAAAATTTATATTTTCAATTTGTCAGTTCATTTTTCACTTCCAATCCAAAAAGCTTTGAAAAATGCTCCTGACTTCATTCTCCGAGAGAAAGCATCAAAAACTCCAAGCAATCAGAAACCTGGATTAAATTTTTTTTAAATTGATTTTTAAAATGTTTTGGAGTTTATATAATTATTACATTGAAAGAGAAGATAATAACTCAGAAAAATCGAAGAAAAATATGATGACTTATTTTGCTGTATCTTGCAAAAGCATACTGAATAAGCGTTTAAATTACTGTTTCCTAAAAATAAAGTATATGCTAGTTAAAAGTATTCTTTTTCATCCCACTGTAAAAATTATTTTGCAATCTTACCAGAACTGGAACTTGATGCAGATGAGTAACCATATGAACCAGTATAAGGTGACACAAAGGCAAAATGATTGTAATGCCCAACATAAGCTAGTTTTCCATATCCATTGTAATATATTCCTGAAGAAAAACAATTTTATAAATATACATATATAAATAATAAATAATTTTTTAGCTCTGCAGCACATTTCAGCAGTTTTTTCATGCTCAATTGCAATGAACTGCTAAAATGTGCATCAACCAATGTAACTACCAGCAGAAAAAAACATATAAAAGAGTATCAAATCTTTAGAATAAAGTTTTTTAAAATTTTTTAAGGACCTGGACAAAAGATAAAAATGCTTATAAATATAATCATCTCATGTAGACATACATAGAAATATATATGAAGAAAATTTCACCATTATCTTTATAATAACTACCTTTCCTCCAATATGGACTATGAACAGTAATTTGCTGGCGGTTTTTATTGACATGTCTATATTCAAAATTTTCGTCATATATAATTTTGCTTTGAGTATATTGAAAAAATGTGAGGGCTAGAAAGAACATATATATCATTTGGCTAATTGTTTACTTGTGCACAGAACTTTGATAGACAATTTAAATAATGGACATGATCCTTGTTCTCATGATGAGAACAGGGATCTTTTCTGAAAACGTCACCAATTACATTATCAAAAGTTTTAGGTACTTTTCAAAACATGCAAATATCTAAAAATATTTTGAATCGTATGGTTGTTATAAAAATCTCTGCTACTTTATATGCTCCATGGTATCAAAATTCACAAAATTATTTGCAGAATTGCAAAAGAAATAAGGTAGCTCATCGGCTAACATTGATGTTATGTTTTATGCAAAATAATTTGTCAACCAGAAGCTCTTTTTACTTTACATTAGTACATTGAACAATTTCTGATACATGCCTTTAATTGCAGTATTTTGTTTCATATAAGCAATACAATATCTGGCCAGCATAGGATGATATAAAATCTGTAGTGCCTGATGGTACGTTCTTTTTATCTCTCTACTTGAATCAAGTAAATATCTTGTGGACATAAATTTGAACTATCTTATGCTGGTTCCAATATAAGGATTGATTGTCATAAATAAATCTTGATTGTTCAATTTACATTCTTTCTAATATTTCAGATAATCTAGGCAAATATTCAATTAAAACGTTTTTTATCGCTTATTATTTTCAAACATAAGGGCAAAATTGGTGTACAATGCATAAGAATGTCCTTCATGTGCAAAGGCTTCACAATATATTTAAGTTCATATACATTCCAATTTAAGAAAAGAGTTAAGAACCCACAAATGCAAGACAGAACAGATTTATCGATAAAGTATAAGATTTTTAGATGCTAACTCGTGAACTTGCACCGCCTCGTCTCATCAAAACTCGATCTGTACCATTTCGAACTTGTTTTCCAACGCAATCAGGAATGTATTCAAAGTTAGAATGTAAAAATAAGAGCATTTCTATATTCTGTACATCGCTAGGATCTCTCGGAAAGTCATCGCTCAATAAGCCATTAAACTGAAAACTTTTGGTTTTATTTCTTGGAGCAAAATAATGACCCATCATGGCCTGTGAAACGAAAAGACGTTGTATGAAAAATAGAAAATTCGTAAATGCAGGTACTATAGAGCCGATACTCCATAAACTGATACCGTCGGTTGCGCAAAAAACTATCAGTTAACTAAATGTATCGGAGTAGAGATATCTGTGCGCACAAGCAAATGAAGGTCGGCGGAATGGTAAGCAATCAAATAACTGAATACATCATTGTCGAACTATCAATTCATGGAAAATCAACTGTAGAACAGTATAACCAAAATAAATGATTTTATCTAGATTATATTAAGAAAGGGAAATAAAATCAATTTAAAATGCGAATCCTACAGCTTTCGGGGTGTTGATGACGTGGCAGCTTGAAATTTCTTTATTCTAGCAGTGACTCCCAGAAGAAGATTCAGGCATAAATTGTCACTGCATAGCAAAGGTAACTCCACTGTACAACTGGAGCGTAACGAGAGCAAATTGCTTTAGCGAAGTAAAGACTGAGTGGCACGTTAGTAGTATTTTAAAGAATTAATCTTGAAGTTATTTGCTACTAATAGAATTATTTCTGTACAAATAAACAGCAAACCTGAGCAATCTTCGAAAGGACTGGATACTTTTCTCTTGAATCGCGCCAATATACCAACATATCACTAAAAGGGACTTCTTTGACTTTTTCGTCATCTCGAAACATTGCAATTTCTGCATCAACGATATCCTCAACTGACAAATTAACAGAACCGCGATGAAACACAGAAAATATTCTCTTTGGTACTTTATCATTCTCATTTTCAGGGGGAAAAGTACTCAAGTCTTGGTTACCCCCCGGGGAGGTTGGCGGCATATCAAGTCCTCGCTTTAAAGGAAAATCAATATTAAGATTTTGGATTTCATCACTGTTGTTCTCTAGTTCTGTAGTCGAATTCAAATCAATTTCAGCAGTTTTTATCAAAATTTCACCGAATTGACGAATAGCATCCCAAACATTTTCAATTGTACTATCCACTTCATCGAGACTTACAATTTTTGCCATATATTTTAAACTCTTGAATGCTAAATTAAGGGCAGCATTTTGGTGAAATACTTGAAGATTTTGGTTATTTTTTAGGCAATACTTTTCTATGTTTTGTGCTAGGTACTTTCTGGTTTCATTCATGAGAGAAACTATTGGCAGTTCATTTTTCAAGTATGCAAGCTTTACAATTAGCGTTGAACTGCAAGGGTACTCAGCTTTTCTAGCGAATTCCATCAATTCGACTATAGGAACAGTTAATAGCTTTAACTCGACAAGTTTTTTCCTGTTTTTAAAAAAGGATACAATGAAGATTAAATCAATTGTATAGTGAAAAAATTTCTCTGATTGCATTAAAAAAAGAAATAAAAATATTTTTCAAAATAATTATTTTGAAATGCTTTAATTTAATTGGCCATGTACCATTTTCCTATAACTTTTTTAGTGGAATAGTGGCTGAAGTATAAAAATGGCTCAAATTATTTATACATAACTCAACTAGGACTTAAAGGACTATATTGAAGTTGGAGCTATTTTAAACTTTTCATCCAAAAAATACGTTAAAAAGCCACAGAATGATATGAATTTTGAAGATTACAAAATATCAAGGGAAATATTACATTTTTTCTGGTACTTTTTAGTGAAAAATAGGACTCAACCACTCTAGAAACTATAGTTGCATTCAACAAAAGTTATAGTATTGTGGTTGTAATCTTGATTTGAACCTGAACAAAGGTGCTATAAGAGCATATAATCCAAATATATCAATTTTTAATCCAATTTAATATACATTTCATGAAAGTTTCTACTTTGTTTAGAGGGATAATATTCAATAAGATAAAAAAACTTATTTTTTAGTAAATTTTTGAAATAAGTGATAAATATTTAATACCTACTAGTTTCGAAATCTTTTCCAGCCCAGCAGTGCATCAAAACTGCATCGCTCACCACAATAAAGCTTGCCCAACACACATATGGATTTATGTTTAAATACAAGGCATCCCTATTTGTGCAGCGCTTGAGATGTTCTAGAACATCTGGCGCTAGACATTTGAGTTCTGGAAAATCTGAACCTAACTGAACATACGTAAATTCAAACATGAAAATGCAGCAATAAAAAAATTTAAATAAGTCATGGTATACTTCAAGAAATCAAACTTACCAACGAATTTGATAAATCATAAATGAACAAATGTAATATACATATTGAAGTACTTGTATAAAATATTGCTCATCCATAGTAAAATGTATGCATACGATTGATTTTAAGGTGCTATTAAAAAATGATATAGCCTCAGAATCTGATTGGCCAAGAGAAAAATTATGCAGAACGTGATTTTTTCTTTGTTGCAATAAGAAATTATCATTTTCATTCATAAATAAGTAAAAAAGCTGCACAACTAATGTAACTTGAGATGTAACAAATATGGCAGCACCATCGAATGAACAAATTGCCTCCAAATTTCATTTATTTGAAAATTTGAAGGTTAACTCGACTGCAATATGGTTTCTTTTTTTGCTATAAGCGAATATTTATAAAAAATGAATTTATTAAATCCAAAGTTTATTGTATAAAAAATAAATGTAAAAACTTACCAAACCACTAGCATATTCTACAAGCTGATCAATTACGCACGTACATTCTTCATGCCGAAATGCTTCGTATAGCGAAATATCTAACTTTTGACAAATGCTTAATTCCCAATTGCCCGGCCAGTCAAATTCCTCCAACTGATTCATTTTAAAATCAACTGTACAACTACCCACTTCATCTTTTGCAATATGAAACTCATACAAAACTTCACGGTAGAACTTAAGTAACACTTCTGTTATTGCTTTACTCGACCCATTCTTGTGAATTTGAAATCTCCTAAATCCGAGAATGTGATTTTTCTGTTCAAATTTAGACGTTACATACTGTACACGACACGCTACGTGATGGATGGATGGAAAATTTGAATTCCAAACTTCAAATTGAAGATGGAAAAGGGGGATCTTTCCTTCTAGCTTTTCGAGGTTTAATTCGTCTAACAGTACCTTTACGTAAAAAAAATTTGTACAATTAGTAGAATTTATTCATCTTTTATATAAAAATATATGCATGGATGATTTCATTATATAAGTTAAATTTAAATATAAATGAACAGCTTTTTATTGCTCATAATTCATTGTATTATAGGTTCTATTCCTGCTTTAAATAATTTTTGTTCGTATTACTTTTCTAAATGTGAAGTTTTATAGACGACTTAAGCCCAAAACATGCATTGATTTACTATATAAAAGATTATGAATCTAATATTTCTGGGTGCAGCATGCTTATCTAACTTGACCCCAGAATTCGGTCCAAAACGAAAGGTCAGATCAAATTTTGTATATTTGAAAATGATCGATTTCTGTATAAATTTCCATAAACTGTGACCTTCTGTTTGGGGTATAGTTTTGTAAATAGCGCAGGCATGTAGGGTTGATCCTAGTTAGAATCGCTCGTTTTCAATTTGAAGCTAAAAAGAGAACAAAAAAATTTCAATCATAGACGTACATTGACCATTTGAAAATTAATACTATCGATTATACCAAAATTCATCGATGAATTGAATGTATCAGATATCATTATACACCAGCAAACGAGTCGCTGGAGTGGTATGGCTATAAAAAATTGGAGCATATCATTCAGTGGAATACCAAATAATGAAGTATAACATACCTGTTTGGTGGACATATAAACATCCGTAATATGTTTAGGCAGGTAGCTCATAACATCCTTAAAACTATCTCTAAAGAAAATTAAAATAGAACACAAGTTTAGAGAACAAATCTTCATAACACTAAGAAATATAATCTAATAAAGGATGCGATTAGAAATGGCAAGAAATAGCCAATGGCTGAATTTTTCTCAATAAAATATTGAACGAAAATGGATTTTATTTATAGCATTAGAATTTTAAATTGTTGAAGTTTCAATTCACTCACTTGAAAAATGCCTGAAAGGTCTCAGAATGACCAATACTCATGGGCACCAATTGTTCCGCAATAAACTTTACATATGTTAGTGCACTGCTATGCATCAAGAATTTAGCAGGGCTCCGTTTCTCATTTCTATCAGATCTAGCGCGCTTTCTTTCAGCTGGCATCACTGCCGTCTTCTGTGATGATACGTCATGCACACTTTTCAAGTGTAACATCACATTACTTGTGTTCGAAACGATTCGAATGAATGCTGGCTTTTCCCTGAAAGTTTATCAACAGACTTTAGCAAGAAAATCTCTCTATTTTTTGCTAAGAATGAATGAATTTTTAGTGGATATTCATGAAATACTGAATGACCATGAGAAAATCAACGTACTTTTAGGTAATCAAAAACTGCTTTTTGAATACTGAGCGAATTACAACAGGTGCGATGATAAGTGCTATAATATATTGCATATGTAGTTATTTAATGTAAAGATGTTGAAAAATGTCACTGCAAAGAAAATATTGTAAAAATGTGAAGCGAATTTTTTGAGAAAAATGTCACTCATGGCTGAGAATTATTATTGGTGTGGCTATCGTAGCGCTTGATATTTATCTAACTTGGCTTAAACAAAGATACGTGCTGCACAGTGCAATCCATAATCTCATAAGTCCCCTAAAATTAAAAGATTTTGAATGAGGGCGTAGAGAAATAGATACGCAAATTTCATTGCGTTTACCTGCATTCGTGCGATGCGCAGCAAAACCATCCATTCGATAAGTGTGGCTCTTCAGATTTAACTCTCACTCCCCATCGATAAATATTGGATGTATGGTTTTTTGATACACGATACAAGGAGTAACCCATAGGACATTCAAAATCTGCGATAGACTTAGCAACAATTGCAGGAGGTTCTTTATATGAGGATGGCGTATTGTTTGTATTGACATCATCAGCTTCAATGTAGTCGTACCCTGAAGCACTATCGGGCAATAGCAGAGAAGGTTCTTGCTCTGTCGATGACATTACCAATACTGGTAAGTAGTATATAGTACTATACTGCAAAGCTTGATGAATGTACTGCTTAGTTACTATTACTGAAAGTAAATCTGGTGAAAAATCTACCAGTTCAGCAACACACATGCAAAGGATCCTTTGGAAGATAAAGGTTGTTTAAGGGATTAAGACGTACCCCCAGTTAACCAAGATAGTCCAGGAAATCTACTGAAATAGTAACAAGATCTACCTGTGGTACTGAAAAATGTCTGACAATGCTGTTGTATTTTATATAGTAGTAAATGAATTTGGTCACATTTTATAGAACTTATTTTCCGATCGTTATAAACTGTGTGCTGTGCCAACAAATACTATTTCATGCACCCAACTCCAAAAGATAGAAAAGAAAGGCTGGATCCATCCAGACTGGCATTGGTGTTAGCAAACATGCTTATAAATTAAACTTGAAATAAAGAAATGATATTGAGTTCATTGCCAATAAATGAGGAAAAATCAGTAAGAGATGATATATTGAAAGAATATGTAGCTATGATTTTTTCTATGGATCACATTAAAATTACCATTCAAATTCAAAATGCAATTGTTAAGTATTACCTTCCTTAGGGGTAAATTCCATTTTGTAGCTATAGTAAGTTTCTCCTAAAGCTGTTGAAGCTTCAGTACAATTCATAGAATGGAAGCTTCTGTTAATAATTGAATATGCAATACGCAAAACAAACAAGATAAATATAACAAAAAGAATAGTATAAATGTAATGTATTAAGTGGGATGGAAGCTTTTCTGATGCTAACAACAATATTCTGCAAAGTAGCAGAGTAATTGTGGCAAAAAACAGAGAAGAGTGAGAGATGTTTATAATTAATAAATGTCAAGCACGGATTGGCCAGATATTGAATTATGGAGTCACTCCATCAGGTGTTTGTTGGAGATGTTGGTTTGGGAAACACCAAGAAAATACTTTGTGGAAAAATGAAAGACAATGTAGATGTTAAAGACATGATACTGTTGGAAGGATCTTTTTTGTATGTAGGATTATAGATAAGGAGTGTGCTCCAATATTGTGACAGTTTCAGTTTAAATTATGAGAACAGAAATTTCAGTAAGTGGAATACCAGCAGGGTAACATTTCTTGCTGTGTTATCAAGATATCTCACTTTTATCAACACAGTTTAGCATGTGATAATATACACATTCTGTTATAGTTTTCTTGTTTCTGTTGCATGTTACATATCTAAACAGCAACAAGTTTAGCCATGTCTTCATCCATATCCTGTTAAATGAGTAAAGTAAAAGTTACAAGCATTATGTTTACTATTATTGGAAGAGCACATGAAAATGAACAAAATATTTAATTTTTTTCCCAAAGTACTAAATTTTTTACTGAACCATAAATTTGAAGTTTTCTTTAAAATCAAATTAAATGTAAAAAATAAACAAACTAGTCATTAACGGTAGCAATTAATATGTTTTGGCATTAAGATTTCTGAACTTGTTGCTTTCCAAAATCATATGCCATTGTATCACAAAATGAGTTTTTTGCATTTTTAAATGAGCAAATTTAGAACATGGTAAGAAAATTTGTAGAACTCATATCAGATTTTTAATGTATAAACTTTTAAGCTGAAGATTTGTTCAACTTCATTCAAATGAATATATTATCAAAGCTATTTATGCATTTAAACAGTCATCTACAGAAAGTGAATAAATGAAAGAAATTAATTAAGTTGCATGAATAAGGTGAAATATTTCCTTATAGCTTTATTATACAACTCTACAGCTGCTCTGCTTCTTTATGGTAATAATTATGATTACAGTTAATTTTATTTTTCATATTAACTCTTAAAACTTCTGTACTTTTATTCAATATATTGAAAGCTTTTTCAAAGGATAATACTATTTTAGTCATGATCTTTGTGTGGTAATCATTGCAAGTAAGTTAGTGCTACATAGAATAGCCACTTTTTATTGAGACAACATTGAATTTTTGCTTTTGATGAATTTATTGCAACTTTTTATCCATGTAGGTGTACTGTACCAAATGATTTAAAAACTTTTTGAAAAAAGTAACTACAGTCTTGCTTAAGCATATTAAAGTTAGTAGGGAATTTTTAAAATTGAAATCCTACTTTACAATTTAAAATTTACATAATTGTAATATGGCAGTTACTTTGATTTCTATTAGTTGAATTGGCCTAAATTTATAATAAACATGAACCAATTTTTATATTTTACACATAGCTACTTTTTACAAATTATTATATTATATAATAGTATTAAATTTAAATTTTTGCAGCAAAAGTTTCTACAACTTAAGGTTTAGTGGTCTGAGCCACTAAAATTTATATTAGACTTTTGTCCAATTATACACCATTTTTGTTTGTATAATACAATAGTTTTACTGAAACTTTTCATTTTTATTATAATCAGGTTCATAATCTATGAAAGTTTTTTTATGTTTTGAAGTGTCCAAAATATTCAAGTTAGTACCCTACAGCATATTTAGCATCAAAATTATATTTGATATGATTGCAGTTAGTGCTAGTGTTAAAGTGATGTCTTTAACCTACAAGGTTACTTCTGAAAAAGATAAGTACTTTTTATTTCATGTAAACTAGAATTATATAATTGACACTTAACTGACTCTTCAAATGGAGATTTTGTAGCTGAGATGTAGACCAATACTTAACTAAATTATGGCTTTTTTGTGGTAATCAGAGCTAATTAAATCTTTTTCTCTCTGCTTTAAGATGTATATACGTAAATATATCCAGCACATGTGTTAGTAATTCAAAATGCAACAGAAGTACAAGAAACCATGACAAAAAGCTTACATTATCATATACTAAATTATGTTGATTGAAGTGAGATAACTTTAACAAAACGAAGAAGCTAATCCTACTGGCATCTATACAGTCCATTTACTTGTGACTTCTATTGTTCATAATCCATACTGAAATGTCACAAGTAAACTTTAGAAGAAACTTACTGTAGCTACAAAATAGGATTAACCTGTAATATAATTATTTTTGAACAGCATGATAAAAATATACTCAACATTATTTGGGAGGAGCTGCTGTATACTATAAATATTGAGCATGTTAGAATAGAGTGAAATTATCTAATGCACAATAAAAAAATAGATGTTGAAAATGTTAGGAATTAACTCGTTAACAGTTAAATCTGTTATAGTTGTGGAATTCTGTTTTATGGCAAGTTATTGTTTTACATATTGGAATTCTGAGTTTATGGTGAGTCATTGCTGGATTTTGATGATGGGCTAAGTTTGGGATTTGTGTGTTGCTGTGAAGTATATTTCACTTCCAGCAACACAAATTATGTTTGTGTAAATATACTTTCTGTATTTAGTTGTGAGTTTTGTTTAATACACATATATAACAGAAAAATATAGATAGGGAAAAAAATAAAGTGCCATGGTATTAAGATCATGGCAAAGCAGTAGATGATGGAACAATAAATAAATGAAGAGAAAGGAAGATATGGCAAAAAAAATTTCTAAGGAATGTCAGGATACTTGCCAGTCCTACTATCTCTTTAAATTGTTATAACATAACTGTTCAACTATGTTTATTAATGTTTGTCAATGTTTGCCAGTATATTTTTTCACCTTTTTGCCTCTTTTACCTCATTGCACCCTTTATCACAGTTGTACTTTGAATATCAAACCGTTTATGTCAACACCTTCATCATAATCCTTTATGGATTCCTTTGTTCTACACCACAATTTGCCATGTGTCATCTTTCTTATGGCTAATTGAAAATCTCTTGGATCGTTTTCTACAGTCATATAACTAGTTCAACTGAAGAAAGATTAAACCTATTTTCATCATGTTCTCTCAAAAGTCTTCTTTGCCGTCTTTTGTTCTACTTCAAACTCCATTTCAACTGATTCAGTATTATTCCGAAAATGTCACTAAAACTATATTTCTGCTTGATTTGGTTTTATTATCAATCACTCTGCTCTACACCACTTTATTTCTGCCAAAGATTATTTTTAAGGATTACTTAAAAAGTTTAGTATTCACAAACTTACCAATGGAAACTACTGCATTTATTTATGAAGCAAAATATTCAGCAAAATGCTGCAAGACTCACCGGAGAGTCAGTTTTAAAGGTATTTCAAGAGGGTATACTGCAGGAGCTAGTGGGGACATTTATTTGTTTGCTTACATATTTGCTTACTCTTCAAAGTTTAATAAAAATTTTATAGTTTGCTAAATCTTATCTTTGCTTTGCTGCTTGTCTGCCCTCTGCCGTACATTGGACTTTACCATCTTAACTACGCTACATCATCTAACATAGATATACTACATATTATTTTACTCTTCCTCTTACATTCCAACAAGAATACACAAAATGAAGGAATGACTTAGTTACCATACTAAAGAGTATGATACTCTAATATTTTATTGATTTCTGTGAACAGTGGAAATCATGAAAAGTGATCAATAGTAGGATCAGTTTTCAAGAAGAAAAGCTAAGGGCGGAATATACTGAACACGTAAGTACACCTTAAACATAACTAAAATTTCTGCAAAATTCAACAAACATTTGTGCATAATATTTTACAAAACAACTTTGCCCCAAGATGAGATACCTATGACTGAGGAAACATACAAATTATTACTAGAGATATAAAAATAAGTTTCAATTTAAACAAAATAGAGTTAAAGTTGAACAGATCACAGTCTTGAACAGGAAATGAAAGTAACTTTAGAAAATATGCCAGTATGCAATGTAAAATTATTTTTATTCAATGCTGGTTTAATGTTTTGTACAATGTGCTTCATGTATAGAATACGTTTTGGCTTAAGATATAAGTGTTGACAGGTACTTTGGTGTGCTATTTCTTAATTTACTTAATGCTACACTGCACATACACAAATATACTTAAAATAATCCTTGTATATACAATATTGTTTATCTTGCAATTGTGACTGCTGCTTCTTACACAAATTACTTTTGAGATAAGAAAAATAGCACATAGTAAATTGAGATCCACCTACACTTTTGTGCTATATTAACACTGGTTACCAACTACTGAAATTGAATTTGGTTTCTTTTCCAACTTTTTAAACAAAACTTAAAAACTCATTTCCACTAAAGTGAAGTTGGTAGACAGGTCCCTACAAGTTACCATCGGGCAAGGTGATATTTGATGCATTCATGTATTAGTTGCAATTTACTGCATCAGACCTCAGTTCCTGATTAAGTGTCACTGAGTTGTTTTACAAAAAGTATTTGTATACAAATGGAATAATTATATAAATTATGTCCTATGGTAATTTTAAAAAATTAAAATTATACATTGCATTAAGTGTATTTTAATGCAATACCACAATAAAGCATAAATGATTAAGAGCAATTATTAATTATGAATTTACAATACAAGTTAGCACCAGGAAAGATACAAAGATTGCAGAAGGGTAGTAATATTATGCAGACATAACTTGCATTGCTGAGAATAAGAAACACTCAGCAACACAAACAAAATATAAATGCAAATCTATCCGAAGAGTCACAAAATCAACTTTTAGAAATTCTGATTACGATGAAAAACTGCCAAATGGAATTGTTTGACCTTTTGTTGTTAGGAAAACAAAGATTAACAGGTATTGTAGAAAATGATGCAGTTAAATAATGGAATAACTTTTAAAAGGTTAATTCCCTTAAGAACCAATTGTTGTGAATAAACAAGTTTCTAAAATTGTCCCATATATTTGGAATCGACACTATCTGGTTAAAACTTTTTCTGTGCTATTGCTTCAAAACTCTAACTACACTGAAAAATTCAATTTTTGAATTTATCACCTTGTGAATCTTTTGGTGCATTTTTTGAAATACTGAACAATCTTTCAACTATGCATATCTAGGTTATAAATACTTGTAAAAATATAACTGCAATTTTTTATTTCAATTTAATGTAACAGAGTCTGGACAAGGTCTAAATTACAACTAACTGCAGAGTTTACTGTGATCAGCAAAAATTTTTTAAGATTGTTCAAGAACTCCACGACCACATTTTAATAACTACAAAATTTCACATTTATAGTATTAGTTTTGAGCAAATATTTCAAAGTCTAATATTTTGAACTTACAGCACCAAATAATATTTTGTTAGAAAGCCTGGCATCATTTGCACTGACTGACTCAAAGTTTTTGTGCTTAATGAATCAGTGGAATCCTAAGGCTTCTGAACCTCACAAGCTGATGGTGGTTCATATTGCATTGCATACGCATGCATGATATGACCTACTATCATTTACTGTGTTAGGAATTGACTCTCTTAGGGGTTAATTCCATTTTTATAGCTACAGTGAATTTTAATTAAAGTAATTATAACATTCCAAGTAAATTGGCTGTACAGATGCCAGTAGGGTTATATGTTTAATTATGTTGATAAAGTTAGCTCACTTCTATCACCACATTTAGCATGTTATAAGCACACACATTTCTGTCACAGTTTATGTTTCGTAGTGTTTCACGTTTTCTAAAATACTGTTTGTCAACTTTGATTCCACCTTATGGATTACAATTTTTATTTATAGTTATTACAGTTATTTATGCAGCTTAGAATCTTTTCCTCATCATTCCAATATTACATAAGTATATATCGTTGGCTAGCACAGACTCAAAGAAAGCCATGATGGCTGTTTTACTATTACAACTGCTACCTACCATGAATAGCATTTGCAGCAAACTATATATAACCACAATCTATAATAATCTCCCCAGTGCGATCGGTTTAAATAATCATTCGACTGGGTAAAAAAGGCAAGTAAAAATTTAGATATTTAGCCAGCTTCAACTGCACCTCCTCATGATCATCACTTCCGAATCGTGCACAGTTAAAATGCCTGTTTTGTACGACTTGCAAGGTTTGGAGGGTAAATATACCAATTTTGTAGGACTGGAGAATCCATATTGAACAACGATCTTTGGATGAAACTTGAGAAATAAACTTACCTTTCAAAGAACTATAGAGGATATTCCCTTTCATTTAAAAGCTAACAAAGGTATAAATAGATATAAGCTCGCATAACAAACAATCGTAGTATGAATTTGACCATGCTGATTCGACACTAAATTATATATACCATCTCATTAAACATATAATATGGACACAAAAAGCACATCTGATAAAAGCGTTCTCAAATCTAACTAGAATACATTGATTTTTTCATATTGAAAATGCATTGAATTTGTATTTTTTAAGAGTTTTCAGTGGAAAATGTATTTTTGCTAGAAAAAGTCATGGTGTCCTAGCAAAACTGACCAAGAAATAAGAAAAAAATTTAAGTCTACATACCTCTGGCTTGTAATGCGAGTCCCAAGAAAGTACTCGCATAAGTAATCTTAAGATTTACTCTAATGCCTCAGAAGTATTTATTAATTTGCTTCGAGTTTTTTTTCAATCTGAGCCTGCAATTAAAAGTATAAAAAGTAAGAAATAGAAAGGTTCTAGAAGCAACATGAGCTTGAAAACTTGTTAGAATATACCAAATATTGAATAGCACCTACTTTGATGAATTATTTCAATGGTCCTTTGTTATCGATACAAAAATACATTTAAGCTTTTCAAAGGGACATTTTACCATAGTTTTGCTAAAGATGACAAGATACTTCAGTTATCAAATATATGCATAAATATATTAGCATAAAATCTCATGTTTTCTTTGTACCATAAACAATACATAGCTTAATATGAGCTATTAAAATTATTCTGATATATGCCCCTATAATCACACACAATTTATCAACAGGATGTAGAATATATCGAAGTTAAGGAACAGATAATAGTTCATATACATCACAGTTCCAAAACAGGTTTCAGTTCATCAGCAGATCACAATTCAAGAATTTACCATAGCTGGCAAATGAAATATAAGAAAAAATAATGGTTGCCCTTAAATTGATTGAATTCATACACTGCTGGTGCTAAAGTGGTTGCCAAAAGGAATTCTAAGAGATCTAAAAAGCCACTTAATTATAAAGGACTCGAAAGGGCAAATATATAATTTATTCCTTTCCAGCTCACGATAAGTTCAATTTATTGAAAAGTCATATATTAGAATAATTTCTGGTAGGTTTAAATTATTTAGCGACATGTTTCTGTTACGTATCAAGAGGTGAAAAGGCTGAACTACTAGAAAACTATTTTAATATATATCAGCATCCATTAATAAAAACTTTCGTAAATTTCTAAATATTTTACTTGCCTTCATTTTCTCTATGCGTCCCTCATTCACTGCCGACAGCAACGTATCAATCATTTTTTTCGCATCGAATTCTGCTTTTTTTACTGCAATTTTTCCATATAAATCAGACCAAGATTTTGGAAAGGGCGCATCGATTGTAACTGTACTTGATTTGGCGGAACTGTGAACTGGATGGGGTAACTGTAGTATGCGGGCATGCAACGCAATACTCCGATTCTATCACAAAACACATTTCCACAAAAAAATCAAACATTAGTATGTATATATTGCGTTTCATATTTCTTGATGATCCAGAAAAGTTGCAGAAAAATTCTATGACTTTAATCGATTCAGATCATTGCTAGCCACGATTGGATAGTATAACGCTAGTTTGTGCGCATATACTAAATATTTCTAATGTCAGATAAGGACATTTTAAAAAAGTTAAAAATAACCTGAGCTTCAACATATTGCTAGTATTTTACCACTTGATTTAAACTATTTGCTTAGCCCGTACTAAATATATATATATATATATATATATATATAAATGGTAGATTTCAAATAAAAACTATTCTCAGAATAATTATTTTAACTTGTTCATCCTTCTGCTAAAAATTTTAAATGCCGCTTAGACAATTTTATATTTGAACAAAACTTCAAATAAAAAGGTAAGATAAATATGTATGTACCTGTAAAATCCTAGTTGCCCCATATTTAACATCGCCAATGATTGGGTGGCCTAAATAGGCTAACTGTGCCCTAATTTGATGTTTTCGGCCCGTTCTGTTTCGTATCCTTACGATAGTCTAAAATTCCCAACATTATTTGGAAGAAATGAATTATAACTATAAAGTAAATGAATAAATAAGTATACAATTATGCATTAAATTTAAAGTAGCATTTAATACATCCTTTAAAAAAAACGTACTGTTGAAAAAATTGGTATTCCATTACACGAACAAAAAATTAGCTTAAGGCTTTACGAAAATATCACAAAAGCTCATAATATGTTAAATCTCTAGTATTTTTTATAAGGTTTCCATGATCATGGTATTGATTCTACATTTATGAAACGTTTTCAGTATAATATAAGGGATATAAAAATTTACTGAAACAGCTGTTGCCTTTGAAGTATATTTTGCTTTTCTATCAAGGGGAGATTTTATTTAAATCAATCTATTTAATTGGACTTTCTGTGGGTTTCTAACCATGAAAACGAGCTATGGGAACATATACACAGAAAAATACAAAAAATAAACAAAAAATCACGATAAAGCCCTAAATTTATATACTTTAAAAATGCTTACAAAGGTGCCTAATGTAATTTACTTATTGCTACATTGAAGTAAAAGAACTAGGAATTAATTGTGATAAATAAATTTTATTATACATTGAATTTGTTTCATTTAAGTGTAAAAGTACATCCTTGGCGCCTAATGAAATTTAACTTAATCTGCATAAGTTTATGAGTACCTAAAAGTGTACGCCAAAGTTTAAGCAAAAAAATTCAGAACCTGTTGTCCAATATCAGGCCAATCAGAATGATGTATCGCCTCCCATTCTGTAATGGCTTTTTTAGCCCGCAAATCAAAGTTTTGAGCTGATTGTGAATCTTGTTCTGCGTAACTATCGATATTTAACTGAAAATATATTTCGAATAAAAAAAAGAAATATATATAAATATGCATAATAATATTGAAATTTCACTTACAAAGTGCTTGCATTAGATATAGCAGTACCTTGAATGAAAAAATATGAAAGTATTAATGTATATTGATCATTATATTATTTATAAATATATATATATATATATGTGTATATATTATTGAGCAGAGCACTGAATCTTGCAAAAATACGTTTACCTACACTTTAAATTCTGATGTTATTGGATAATTTACATTACATTTTTTGATATACTTTTCAGCATATTTCTCATGCAATGCAATAGGTTAAAAATTTAAGCACATTAAGGAATGTATCAATATTTACAGTTACTGTTGCAGTATCGCCAAATTTAACTCTTGCCTTATACAATTTGGGAACCTTTTCCATAACATATATGGAAATCAATTTTTCTACTGAATTCGGTATCTGGCCCAGCTAAACGAAGGGCAAACGAACTAGTACAAATTGAGTTGCAGCATTTTTCATACACCATGATACTATCTCTGACCACTTACGTCAAGAGTCTAACCAAATTTTAACAAAAAAATTTAAAATCTATTGAAAAACGATTACAAACCAGATGAACTCGAAGGCTAACCAGTACCTTGACTAGCAATTGAACTTGAAGTTACTAATTCAAATTTTCCTTTTGAATATAGATTTTGTACTGTCTCTATTATTCATCAAAGCAAATTTTGAAATGACATGAAAATGAACACCTTCATGAAATTCTCCCTGTAGGGTGAATGCGAGTCTCATACATTGTACTATCTGCTTGTTTAATTTCTTCTCGTTTAAAACATCTAGGGCAATTGTTAACAATAAAATACTATTACATGAAATTGTGCTAAAATATAATAATAAACTATTAATGCTAGTATCATAGAAATATTTATGACTCGTGACAATATCGATAAATAATGATTGATGAAAAAATATAAAAAAATCAGAAGCTTATCCGGGTACTTCAAATATGAAAAAAATAAAATAATATTTTAATTGCCTGCATTTTTCTATGTGTTGTTTGACACCAAAGTACTTTTGTCCGCTGATTTTTTCCTCCTTGGGGCATCATAAAAGATTCACTGACTCCTGACCCTTCGAGTCTTCCACATACAATCGCATAATAAATCTCCATATAAAACAAAAGATAGTGTTCATAAATTAACATGGACTAACTTTTTCAGAATTATCTGAAAAAAAATAAAAGTATAAATGCAAAAAAATCTTTTATCTGTTTATCTGCCTTTTCTCTATCTTTATTCAATATCAGTTTTTGCTGCGCTATATCTAAAAGAGCGAATGCATTTTCATTATTTCAATATGTTCCAAAAAAGTAATTTATATCCGGTAGATATACATATTGCAATTTTTTCTGCTTATTTGAATGATAATGTGCCAAAGTTTATGCCTTACTTTTAGCAATTTTTTCTTACATCAACATAAGGATGCATACTATGATCTAAAGGACACTTTCACGTCAACACATGAAAATATTTTCGGTGCGATGCTTATAGCCATTCTAGGAATCAATTCTCATGGTATATCTTACAAATTTTGAAATCATATTGAATTCGTGTAAAAAGATTATTTTGATTTATCCCTTTTTCATTGTGATCATTTTAAAGCTTCAAATCAAATAATTCAATAGTCTTAGATTAGATTTTGAAATCTAAGTTCATGAATAAGATAAAATTTCCAAAAACGTAATTAAAAAACAACAATTGAAAAGTTGAAATAGCTTAAATATGTTGATGTACTCCTCTTTTACACTTTTAACCAATACGGTTATGCATGAAAAGAACGACTTAGACAGCCATTGCATCCACACAAAAATAACTGATACATGAATGAAATTATAAAATATACTTAGAGAAAAATAGAATGCATGTATTCAGTGCAATGTTATATATTCCATGCAAAAAGTTTCTTTTTGATCATTTTGTGTACATACATATTTACAATTTTTAATATGATGAGGACAATTTTTTCTAAAATAATGCACATAAATTTATACATTTAAAACAAAAACAAAATTACATCTAAATATGGTACATAATTAATTTTATTCATCAGATATTTGAAAATAGAGTTTCTGACAAATTTATACCAAATGTTTTTATATTAATTCTTCAAATACTAATTGGCTTAAAGAATCCAAAATTACCAGCAATGACATAAAAGTAGTAAAATATTCTACCTTTTTAACACTCGAATTTGAGTGTTCACTAAAGGTTGCTGCCAGTCTTTTACATGCCTTTCCGCTAAGGGCAAATATCATTACACCGCTTACTGGTCTATCTAATCGATGTACCTGAAGATAGATATATTTAATGTTTCAATAATAGTCACGTTTCATATAATTGAGAAAATCATGTATACCTGCAGAAGGGCAATATGAAAGTTATTTATTCAATCAAATTCTTAGCATGTACACATATATCATAAATACTGTGCAGTCGTGCGAATTTATGAGGATATAAGCTGTTGTCAAACAGGTCAAAAATCACATATGCTGTTAAATTCTAGCTAACAAGTGTATAAACATTCAAAGCTATATGACTAGCAATATTGAATATTGACTATAAATAAAATAAACTTAGAATGAAATGTAAATAACATGGAACAATAATCAATGTTATCACTAAAAATTAAAATCAAAGGATTAGTGCAGCTATAAGTAATTATAAATATCAAGTCATTTTTTTTAATTTTACCTTACCTGAGAGCAGTATGCCTGCCCTGGTTTAAAGAATTTTTTCTTCACATAAGCTCGAGCTAATACGCCTGCATGTATATCTTCCGTTCGGTCACCTTGACTGAGCAGCCCGGCAGGCTATATCACATTTGAAAAAATACTCAAAATCTCATATCAGAGTCTTAAACTTTAATATTTTTTGTAAATCCCCCCAAAAATTATCGGACATTATGGAGCACCCTGCATCCATGTCAAAGAGGGTGACAAAGAAACAACAGTTTCTCATCAAATTTTACAAATTTCAAAATTAGAAACACGGAGATATCAACTCATAAAATCCGAAAGAAAATAAGGTGATATAACTGCATATTTCTGACCTGAACATTGTACTGATTGATATAGATAGCATAACAATGTTTAATGTTTGCAGTTTTTTCATTGTTATGCTGAAAGAATATAGATTTTAACCAGGGAATAAAATCTTTTCAGATTCACAGGCATAGCATTTAGTGCAGAATGGTAAAATCAATAGTTTTTCATTAATAATGTATTTAATTGGAGTAGCCAAGCGCTATAAATAACAGTAGTTCAAACAATATTATTCAGCAAAAAAGAACTAGAACCTCTGATTTGCTAAAGTGACTAATGCTATGAAATAATAGATGATGAAAATTTGGCAATTTTCCGATTGCGATTATATTTGCAAGGTACATGTCACTTCTTACCTTGTTGATTGCCAACATATGATTATCACAAAACAAAACGTTCGATTCGTCGAGCTCATGCGGTACGTCACTCGCTGGAAGGTCACGTCGCCTGCCGATTCCTCCTCTATGTCGCCGGATCGCCTCTGACATCCACCTTAATTGAGTCAAGCGAGCAACTATTTCTACAGGATAATTTCGTAAACAGGATGAAAGCATTAGATCTTTTATTTCAACAGCAGCGTCGGTGATGTTTTAATCAAAAATGGTAAACGCTGCCTAATTGCCATTTGCTGTAATTGGGATAAAGGCACAATGTACTATGTTTTAACTCGGCAAAATTATAATTTTTTTGTAATTTTGTGCAATTTTTCGTAATTTTTTGTAATTTTTGTGCAATTTTTTGTAATTTTTGTGCAATTTTTTGTATATTTTTGATAAGATTTTTTCATAAATTTTTTAGCAAAACTAATGTGCTCACTCAAGACATAGTAACTAAAAATGTTAAAATAAAATTAACTGTACATAAAAGAATAATAAATATGTTAATGATAACTTAATCTGCCTTTATTTTACATGCATAATATTATATGTGCACCATGAAAGAAAGCAGACACATCTATGACAATCCATCATTATGCGTAAAAAAATTCAATTTAATCATCTCATTTCTATTTATATGCATGACAACAAAAACTTTTGTCAAATTAACTTTTAGCTTCAATAGCTATTATTTTTATTTTACCACTGAATGCACTTAGTCAAAAATAACATTCAATAAAGAGTACAGCAGATAATAGTTATCTACTGAACTTGTAAAGCGTAATCTAGTTGTACCTAACTTTTTGCTATGGAAGGCACCACTTTGAAAAATAGGCAATATTTTTAAAGTTTTTTCTTTGACCAATCTTTGACTCTTCATATTAGTTACATTGTATACAGTTAGCTTTGACTTTCTTCCATACCCTCTTGTAATACTTTGCAACAAAGAAAAAAACAGCAAAAGTATTGTAATCATTACTGGATAGTCTTTACTACAGCATTACAGCTCCATGATAGGATACTAGACAGTAGCAACTCATGGATTATTGTAACGGAAATGTAATTGAGCATTTATCAAAAGCATTGCTGTTACAGGAAATATTTCTTCAGTTATTTCTGTATTTACTGTTAACAACACTGCTAGCAATGCCATTTTCATATCTTTACGCAAAAAGTAAATAATTTTATTAATACTAAATTGGAGTTGACATCGGTTTTAGGGGGGATACAGAACTGTTTACACTTTAATTTTCAAGAGGAAAAGTATTGTATCATCATTGAAAACTCTATTAAGAGAAGGTAAAAAGTTCCACGGTAAGATGAAAAATTTGGTATCTTGAAAAGGATATGGTTTTGAAGGGAAGTTATGAGAAGCAGCTGAGACTCTTTTTGATTGTAATAAAAACTTTGAAGATTTCTAAGATTAGTAAGTTTCTTCCCTTGGATACCTGACTAAGTTGGGGACTGATAGGACCTGATTGATTTCAGTTCAACAACCTTAACTGATAGTTGATTTTCACATATATCCACAATTCCAGAACATTTTTGATGTTTACATGTTTGAGTCCAAGTTGTACAAAGTAGTAATGTACATTGCAGTTGAAGTTACTATATCATATACTTTAGTTTGGATCATTATTATTGTTTATATATGTCTGGCATTAGCTGTTTAGTCTATGTACCACACGTATTATTATGACTTCTCATTGAAGAGAAAATGGTCAAACTCCTAAGATACAAGTATGAGCTGTTAGTATTACTGTTTTTGTAGATGACTAAGGCTGCATCTATTTTTTTATTGTTGAAAATTGATTATAGTCAGTTATCAACTATTTTAGTTATATCTCAAGTGATTTGAAATCTCACTTCCAATCACACAGGTTAAGCAATATGAGCTCTTATCTTCTACTAATTGGTATGTAATAATTTATATATTTCTTATCTCATCTTGTTTGTTTTGTTGCTACAGTGAAGTGTTGCACATTAATTTACTAATACCAAGAAAAAGGTTTAACATGAGCTTCTTTTCAGCATGGCTGTCAGTTGTCAGAATAGGTGATTTGTTCTGGGAATGCCACTGATATCTTCAGGATTCATAATAATATCATCTTTTCCAAAAAACAAGGCAGGTATTGAGCCACAGCCTTGAAACAAATTGAACAATGGCATCATGCAGAGCAAAGATAACAGTAAATGCCAAAAAGTAATTCATTCATTTAACTAACTAGCCATGATGAAATCAGCAGGCAGAATGGTTCAAAATAATGTATGGAACCTAAAAAAAGCCAACTAAGGTTATATTTGGTCTGTCATTGGTCAATCTAGTAGTATACTGAGTACCTGTCTCAATCTCTTGTTTATGATAAAACATGGTTAGTGGTGACTGTTTTTTAGATACTAATTAGTAGCATTTGAAAAAGAAAATGATTTGCATAAGTACTGATTTAGTGTATAGGTGCAGAAGTAAATGTTGCTAACATTAGAAATAAACTAGAAGAGTTATGTAAGAGTTACATAAGCATTTAAAAATACTTGATATCATATGGACCATCTTCAATTACCACCTGGGTTACAGTTGTTTATCATTTAAGGCAGTTTGAAAGAAGTGCAGAGTTGCATAATTTTTACAGACTTTAGCTCATATGTTTGTGAAGTTTTACTGTCTTATCTTTAACACTGGACTAACTGTACTTACTCTCTGTGCAAATGAACTTTACTTGACTTTGGTGATGATTACATTACATTCACCTCTAAACAGCTCTGTTTTCTTGTACAAGCACTTTTATGCATTTAAATTTGTTCATGTTAGTATCAGCAAATAGCTCAACAGATTCTGTTCCAAGATCTAATTGTAGATAAGACAAAACAAAGACTGGACAAAGACAGCAGGATAGGAACTGTGATTTATAGTATATTTACAAGACTAAATTACAAGACTGCTAAGGCTACTTGTGTGATCAGATGTGAATCTTTTCATTAATGTATTTCATAGTCAAAATTAAATGATGACTTGCCATAAATATTGTTGAAGTTCAGCAATGACTTACCACATTTTAAACTGTGATATTTACCCAATTTTAGCCTTATTTGGATGCAGCAATCCTAACACGTATTTAATCGATTTTAGTCTCATTTAAATGCAGCAATCCTAACATTATTGCTTTCATTATTGCTGCTTCACCATGACTGTGAAGGCTACAAATCAATCATTACAACGGTTATAATAAACCTACATGGCAAGTTAGACATGCAACTCTTACAAAATATACTTTTCCTCATTTAATTGTCCTGTAATGATACCAGTAATATCAATTGATCAGTAGCAGTGGCTCAATATCATTAACATTAATAATAATGTGGCAGAAAAAGTAAGTACTCCATCAGTATCAGCAGCATTAAGTTTAAACATTGCGGCAACACCAGAGTTACAACTAAATAACATGACATCCAGATACAGAAGCATTGTGGTAAAGATCACACTGTAAAAAGCCCTGTAACTAGAATATCTCAATAGAGACTTACAAAAATAGGTCACTACTTTCATGTATTAGTACCTGTTTAACTCAATCTTTACAACTAGATCAAAAGGGTAATTTCTATTTGAAAAAGAGAGTATTTGGGATGTGTTCAGTGACACATCCAGTTACATATTTGTAGAAATTTCTGTAATGTGGCCAGATTGATTGCTAGTAGTAATATTATGCCAGTGAAAAAAAAGAGCATTCAGTCAAATTCATTTATTAAAATTACTGGAATCTACACTGATATCTATGTATAGTGCTCACACTCCAATTAGCTATAGAATCACTTATATTTTTTAATACCAACTTCTACTCATATTTATTCTAAACTCTGTAAGCACTTATTCTTTGGTGATTTCTATCTTTTCTGGGTGGAATTTGAAATAATGCTGACATATTAATTTACTTACTGAAGTTTATAATTCTACTAGCTTCATATCCTCTCCCCAAAGAAAATATGTGCTAATTCTATTTTACACTAAGAACACTATATACTGATTGTGCAAAGTCAAAAAAATGGGGTTTCTAAAATTTTTCTTGATATAGAAGAGCAAAACTCTCTGTTCAGAAAGTCGAAGGACATGTGAAACTTTTACCTAGATCATCATCTAAGTATGTTCCCAATATTTTAAATTTATGGTCTGATAGAAAATGCATAGGGCCCCATGTAACATTTGAATCTTTTGGAACATGTTATGAGTGTATTTACAAATAAGACTAACAACTAAAAACAAAGAGTATACTTACACAGACATATATTGTGTTGCTGGAAGTGAATATACTTCACAGTAACACACAAATCCTAAATTTAGCTTGTTGCCAAAATCCAGCAATGACTTGCCATAAACTTAGAATGCAGAATAATGACCCACCATATAACAGAATTCCACAGCTATAACACAAATTTAACCATTATCAAGTTAATTCCTAACAGAACATTGATGGAAATATTATATTTTCAATGTTCTGGAAAATATTGAATTTTTTTTAAAAGATTCTGAATTCATGATATTTTTTTAGGTAACTGATAGTTATTCTTGCTTTGTGCACCAAGAAAAAAATGTGCAATCAGTTTAGTTTTTTTGCTAGTTATCTTTTGTGAGAACAAAGACTTGATGAATAGATTACAAATCAACATGACATGCTGGTCTAAGATGAGATTATATTTTTGAAAAAATTTCTTGAGAGTATTTTCGAGTAACCCTGTATTTGAGGTTTTGTAATAAATCTAATTCCAGGGTCCATGAACAGAGAAGTGTGTCAAGAAAAAAGAACTTCTGCAGAACTTTTACGCTAATATTGAATCTACAGATTACACATTATACTGAGTTGTTATAATATATTTTTATTTATTACTTCAAATGATAGTGGAGTACTCAAAGGGTATTCAATAAAATAAGACTCAACCACATTACCAATGTTTTCCCCTCAAACTTGATATCAGTGCTTGAGTCAATCATGGCTAAAATACCTAATTGCAAATCTTGAAAGTTGGTAATAAAACAGAAACCTAATGTAATGCAAATAGACATTTAAACATAAATCATACAGTATATATTACTGCATTGCTAAAAGTGAACTCTAACAGCGCAAGACAAACAGTTATTCAGTTACATGATGAATCAGTAGTAATTGAGCTGTGGCACTACCTCATTGGCTAAAGTGAGAACATGATGTCTGCAGTTGGAATATTTAAACTGAGAATATAAACAATGATGCAGCTAACATAAATATAGGATTAACCGTTAACCGGTTAATTCCCAACACCTGAAATCAAACTGGGAGCATAATTCTTGAAAGATATCAATAGTATTTCTTGGGTTATTAGTGGTTGGACAAGGATCTCAAGTACTTAGATTTGGAGTTGAAATGTCAGAACTAGGAATGCAAGACTACTAAGGCAAACGTTGAACTTCTTTTGTTGAATGTAGATCAAACTGAGTTCTTAGAGGTAAACTGAGACAAAGTAGAACTTCTTGCCCATTGTAGTCAAACTGGACAGGAATTGGTACTACTGCAACATAAACCACAGTATAAACAGAGTTAATCCTAAAATTTCTGTTATTTTTACTTTGGCAACAAAGGCTTTTTTGGTCAAGTTGAGTCAACAACCTTGACTTCAGAATCATTGTAAGATCATTAGTAGCCTCAGATTTAATGATAACAGAACAGGGGTAATAACCCATTTTTTTTCTTGCCAATGCTGAATAATCTATTGTTCAATTTGAACTTCTAGGGCATAATGTTCTTCAATGGTGTTTATAAGATCTATTTTGGAACTCATCTTTTATCTTATCTGATAGGGACTGGAAAAAACAAGGGCAAAAACAGTTGCCCGTCCACTAGAATTCCATGGCTTAATATTGAACATGGGACACTAAGGCTGTGGCAGATTAAAGATAACTAGAGGTCACATTTTGCAAAGCACTTACAATGAGTGCCACCAAAAGCTAATACAAAGTTTAGTTCAAAATTAATGAAATCTTCTAACATGGAATAGTCACTTTTGATTGATAGAGATAACTAATTGTAATCAATATTACAAAGAAAACAAATAACAAAAATGGTCTTCTTTGAATCGCTTAGAAAGAGATTGGGTTTAGCACTAAAAACATTCTTGGGTTGTAAGAGAATAGTTTGGAATCATTCCCAATTCTTGACAAAATTTTGAACTCACAACTTTGAGTTCTTTCAAATATGGGAGTCAAATTTTCATGGTGAAAAACTCACAATGCCCTTCTTAGATACAAATCATCACATACAATACTTAAACTGAAGGATGACTTGGTCTTAGTCCATGAATTTGCTTAGTGGCAGAGTAAACTATGCACAAGCCAATGGAGAGACAAGAGTACAACTTGGCAACATTTATGGCTAAGACAAGATCTATTAAATGTGTAAGGACAGGATGAGAATGGGAATTGAGGATTCATGACTGAACTATAAAAATTCTGAACTTGCAGAAGTTCCGATATGAATGACAAAACAATCTTAGTCGAACAAAAAATGTTTAATTACTTTACTTTCAGAGTGGCACAGGTAGTCATAAACAAGGTTTTGAATTTGCATCCATATAAAAAAGACAAAGAAAAAAGGTTGCAAGTGAGTATGCATGTTATTATAATATTTTCACCATTGAGTACCAGAAACAAATTTGCCACAAACTTAATAGCTACTACCAAACATTCACAAAACATCATCAACCAAATTACAATACTGCATGATAAATTAAGTTTAATTATAATATACTGTACAATTTTATACATGTCCTCAAATACAAATATTATGAATCTTCAGGAATTGCAAACATTCACAAGAAAAAAAATCTGCTACATCTACACAAATATATTTGGTCAGATTTCAGCAGAAATGAATGAAAAAAGTATTGGGAAGTACGTGGTACATTGAATGCTGTCAAAAACTTTGCTTTGATTTCAAGAATATCTAACTTTGTCTCATAAACTTATTTGCTCAAATTGTTGAAGGAATAAACATTAATGCCAAAATGAATTGAACTTCCATGTTCCTTATGAGTAATAAATAGTATGACATAAATGATTTTTTGAAGCTCTTGTTAAATAGAAAGATGAAGTAATACAATACATTGTGATACTGAGATCATGGCATAGGAAAAAGTAAAGAAAGAAAGAGAAAGTGAAAAATATGTATACTAATAAAGAAAAACTCCTACTTAATGCGCTATTGGAGTGCATAGCCTATGGTAAGTATACTTCTATGGGAAAAGTAGTAAGATAGAAAAGTGATGGAAAATACACCAAATTACATAAAAGGCATGCAATCGTACCAATACAATTGCATCATCTCTTCCAATATTCTTGATAAAAACCTAAAGAAACTTATTTCTAACATAGTATATTCTGTGTAGAACGTGATGTTCAGATTAGGTAAGTAAACTGAGAATTGCGGAGAAGAATTGTAGAGTGGAACTGTAGAGATTTAAGAAGAGTTGTAGTTACAATTAGAGTTTATATAGATGCATCAACTAAGCACGGATATGTAAGGGATAACCAGAATTGCAGGCCACAAGTTACAGGTGATGGGTCACAAGTAATAATCTGGGAGTTGTAACAGTTGCAAGTAGATATCTTGACAGCTCTATGTAGCATAGAGCAGTTCCAGAAGAAGCTCAGCATTATACAAATAATGTATGCACATTTAATCAATAAAATGGCTCATTTGAAGACTGTGATTTTTTGTTTTGGCTTATGGATGGACAATGCAAGCAAATGGTTAATATGAAAATCTTTTGAAGTATTGATTGATCACTAGCAAGTTGATTGGTTACTACCAAGAGACAAGTAGCAAATTTTTTCAAGTAAAACTACTTTACAAGTTACCATTCAGACAGCCACAACCATGTTTACCAAACCAAAAAAATATCCACATCATCTTGTAGCTAATCTGAACATATTAGCTACAGTCAAGATTTCTGCCATTCCATGTAGAACATATGAAGTTGATAGACCTAAGACTAATTTGAGAAATGGACTAACTTTCAAATATGACTTCAATGTGTATCCTCTACCACAGACCAAATTCAATGAGCTTCTTGCTTCTGTGTAAGCTGCTTGAGTTTCTTGTAAGTTCAATGCAAACTTCAAAAAAATAAATCTTTTTATTGAGCTCACTAAACTTGAACGATACAAATCTTGTACTGATGTGATTAAGTGGTGAAAGCAATTAGCTGGAAATGGTTCCCAGCAATTGAAAATTGTCTCAAACTTGTTGATATGAATAACTTTGTTAGTCCTGCTGGACTTTGAGTTTTTGAAGTGCAGCCAGTTTGTAAAATTTGGATATGCTCATCAAACTTAATATAGCAAATGGCAATGAAGTTGTGCGGATAGAACAGCCTACTGGCCTAGCCAGGACTCATGTGCTCAACTGGCTAGATATTTTTTAATGCTGCTGTTTTAGTTTTGAAAATAATGAGTTTCTTTTTGGTTATAAATGTTGATACATTTTTGTCTGTTACTATTTTTCATAGGGCTTTTATCACAAAAGAAAAACAATGCAATGTTGTGCTCATACCCAGGCATACATTACAAGATTCACAACCTTTTCAATTGTTTTTCCTTTTTAGCTGACTCGAGTGACCAGTTACTTGCGACTAGTTGACTAGCCCTCAGATGCTAGCTTAACCTTTGGTCCAGTCGCTCCTATGTTCAAGATGTTGTATTAGCCCTCTTTACATTCTGCAATGTTACATGATAAATCGATTATGTACGAATTTTTTCACTTATACTCGAATGATTGTTTTACGATGTCTGCAAGCAATAAATCATTAAAAATTGCATAATTTAATATGACTATCAGTGCCAGATCAGCAGTTTTTACTGCTATTATAATAACTCTAAACTTCAAAGGACTCTATTGCCTATATTCCAATTGTTTAGTGAAGCCATTTAGAGGCCAATTTCTGTGCCAGCTGAAAAATGCAGGAGATGATGACTTCGGTCCTGGAAGCAGGTTTGAAAAACTTGCAGTTATTTGCTCTTACCTACTGTATTAATGTGTTGAATCATCCTATCTGAGTGGAGGTGATTATTTCATTTATTTTCAATCCCTGATAGTAGATTTATAATATCTAATACATGTACTTATTTGATTTAACAAATATAGTAACTCTCGAATACTTTGATTTTACCTAAAATATGGCTACTTAAGCTTTAAATAAGCAAATAGTTTTTACGACCAGTTTGCTATCTATCATAAAAATTAAAATATGAATTACAGATAGTGTTTCAGTAATGACATCTCGTTGTGGCGTTTTATATATGAAAGAAAATACTTATACTTCTATAAACTTTATGCCACTTTGAAAGTTTAATTGCTACTTCTCGAATTTTACTTTCATAGGAAAGCTCCAGTTCAATCCTTTCGAAAAACTGTAATTCCACGAGATTTTATTGTAATACTAATATTTCAATGTATTGAGAAATCCCTACACCCCACATCGCAACAAATTTTTAATTTCTCGATGGCATAATTTTTCAAATGTAAATCTATACAGTTTTTTGTCCATGAATCAGAGTTCTCATGCAGAATATGATTTTTATCCAAATATTATTGAAAATTTGATCTAATTAAGTTTTTTTAATAATTCACTGATTGCACATCTGTACGACAATCATAATCGCATTTCTTTATATATATATTTATATATATATATTTGTTTTTTGCGAAATACTGCATAGCCTTCAATTTTTTCGAGGGTATGCTTTTTGGTAGATTTTTCATGTGTAGTCATTACATTGTTCTTAATTTAGTGGTATATTTTCTTTGGTGGATTATTTCCATAGAGTTTATACATTATCTATAAATTTGTAAAAGTGCACATTGCCTTGGATATAATTTGTATAAAAAATTTGCGGCAAAAAAGTACTGAAGAATCTACAAATTTATAAACATTTATACGTATAAAATCAAAAAGCATCTATATCATTTGATGAATATCCAATAGTTAAGCAAGCGCCACTTAGTCAGAGCGATAGACATGAAATTCTTGCATCATTCGTAAATTGTTACTAGCAATTTGAGTAAATTATTCATAATTTAATTTGTTATTTAGCTAGGGAAAATATATACTTCGTAGCTTACAGTATTATTTATTTTAGTTGTTCTAAATCTATTTGGTTCATAGGACTATATTATTTTGTATTGAAATTGTGATGATTACTTGTAATTTTTTGTACAGTATTATTTTTATGTAATATTTTTTTTGCTTTTTTTCTTAATGCAAAATTAAGAGTAGTTTTCATTTTTGTAATCTTTGCTTCTGCTGGACTTATTTCTAATCTTCATATATTTTTAAATTATTTTTATCAAAAGTTTAATCAAAAATTTTTAGTAAGATTTCTGAATTCTTTTATTTTACTGTATGAGTACATGTGTTCATGTAGTTTAGTTTCGCAAGCATTTATTTCTTGAAGAGCCAGTTGCGACTCGAGTACAGCAGTTAATTCCGATATGACCAGAAAACGATCACTTAGTGCCACAGCTCAGTTTCCATATCTATCGAATTTGCTAATTTTTCATTTTTATTTACTGTTTTATATTTGTTTCAACTCAACTGATTTTTTTCGTTTTTTCCTTTAGATTTCCGATTGAAAATCCTAGTACTAGTGCATCAGAGGATTATATTGAATCTTTAAAGAGGCCATCAGTTGAGGTATTGCAATGCTTTTGATGACTTTCTTTTACTCGGCTTGACTATATTTATTATAGTGCTAGCTATTCATTTTTATAGTTATACGTTAATTTATGTATATGCTTACTAGTACCTTGTTTGATAGCCTTTGTCGGAGCATGTACATTGATATTGTTCTAGAACATTTTCTGGAACAATCTTAAGTTGAAACAGATATGTTATGTTATTGCTGACTATTCAACCATTACCTTTCTACATAAATATAATTTTTTATTAAATATCTGTTGCTATGAAACAATCAAACTTGAAACTAATTAGTTTCTACTGGTTATGCTAGTAAATTATTATGCATATGTTGTTATGGAAGTATTGCCTTTGAAATTTTTCTTATAATATTGTTCTGGAACAATCTTAAGTTTAAGTTGAATATTGTATTGTTCACTATCAGTAATAGTCGAAAAGATTTTCAACTTTAAAAATTTTATCAATAGCTGAACAATTGGCTCCATTTCTACTCACGTTAATATTCTATTATTTCTCAAAAAGAAGGATAATGGCTTTTCAAATGTATTCTGAAGTTTACTTTTTAACGTAATCGAATATCCTTTTTCAATGCGTATGTATTGTAGTCTCTTGAACCTGTTATTGTGGATCGATATGAACGAGATAGGGCATTGCAAGCTGCTTTAGAACGCCAGTCAAAGCTTTTAGCTGAGTCGGGAGTTGAAAAATTTCGACAAGGTAGTTGTATTCGTATGCTTCAAAAATTCCCATGCTTCTGTCAAGATTTAGCGATTTTTGATAAATTTCACAGTAAAGAAAAACTCTAACCAGAATAATAAATATGCCACTTTTGAAAACCTTGGTGACTTTCCAGCTCATGATGGATTCATTTCCGCTGAAAAGTTATATTTCAGAATAATTTCAGAAATAGTAACAATATTTAATAATTTAGTAATCTATTCTCTATATTACTCACAAAATTCTTCATGGGTAGTTTCCCACAATCGTGCACCGAATCAAATTGAAATGTACCATGTTTCCAGTGATAATTTCATTTTTCTCGAAAAGTTAAATTTAAGAGTAATTTGTGAAATAATGGAAATATTTAAATAATTTTATGTGCCTAATCTATCCCATATAAATTGCTAAAAAATGCCTTATAGGATATTTACTGCATCTATGCAACGAATCATATCGAACTGAATTATACTTTGGGGCTTTTGCCAAACAGCGAAAAATTGCCACTGATACAAAAGCAACACTGAATTTTTGGGTGCTTTTTCAGCACTTTATTGCAATTGTATATTTTAATTGTAAAAGAAATTGATGAAAAGTTGAAAATATTATTCATAGAACAATATATTGCCCAATGTGTAATTTCATTGGTTTATTTTTATTGAATTTAGTGAGGATTACTTTGATTCTCGTTGGTTTTCAAAAATTCACTAAATTTAGACAATTATTCTTCAGGTCTATTCTTTTGAAATTTCAAATTTATTTTATGTGTAGTTGGCTTTGCTGGAGCAATTTTCGTTTATAGAAAATATCGGACGTAAAAAATTCATTTTTAGCAAATTTTCACTTATAGCGAATGAATAATAGAATTTTATTTTGTCATGTCAGCTTTAGAATTTTGGGTTAAAAGTATGCACTTTATTATTGATGGCTCATAAAATGGTTTATTCTATTATTTCATAGCTATACCATTCTACCAACTACGTTTGCTGGTCTATTTTGATATCCGATGTACTCGATTAACCAATGATTTTTGATTTCACTAACATTATCAGTATGTGGAATATCAGTCTGTAACGCATTACAAAAAAAACGAAATTAATTGGTTTTATCCAAAGTTCAATAAACTGTGTTTCTAATGAAGTGAATTTGAAGATTTGCTATTACAATGCTTAGTTACAGGTGAAGGCTCTGGGGGCAGTAAGCTAGCTAACTTGATGTCTAGGGTACAGGGTATGGGTATACCGGTATCAGCACCTCGACAAAATGAATACATACCCCCTCAACCTATTGATCAAAGTCAACAGCAAAAAAGGTACACATAAAGGTTATATTGGAAACCTTGATAAACTAGACTTGTTTGGGAATATTTTCATGTTTGAAAATATTAAAATATTGCTTATTTCAGTACTAAAGAACAAGCATTCACCGTTTTACAAGATCATTCTTTTCTACTCGTTAAAAAAATGCTACCATCCAAATTCGAAATGTCAACTAAATCTTCCTCTTTAGTATTTGTATAGTATTTTCCTATCAACTAATGGCTATTGCAAATATTAACTAGAATATCAGTCCCCGAAGATGCCCCCATACCCGTGGAAAAGCAAAATAATGTGGAGAGCGGGGTAAATCGTTTTTTTTCGGATCCCGAATCAGACCCAAGTGGGCCAATGGGAGATAGAGTAAGGCGCTTAATGGAAATGCGAAATTCTAGTACACAAAGATACCCCGAAACGACCCCCCTATCACCTAGGGAGTTGATTAATCCCGATTTGGAACCGAATAGGCCATATGGGAATTCCGAATTGAGTGATGCGAGAGAAAAAATGAGTCGAGTAGCGGGTAATGAGGAAAGACCTCCAGCACAGGTGTGCAAATACTATAAAAATGTTCCCGTAATTACTACTATTTGGCATATATATATCATAATAGATCTGTATGCTTTGCTACATTTAGTATATATAGGAAATATACTATTTGTGTTTTATCGTTTTTTAGCTTTCATACAAAATTAGATAGAAACGAGGAAAAAACAGACTGAATTTTTATACAAATTTACATTGGTTAAAAAATTACTGTAACTATAAATACTAGAATAACTCTAAAACAAAACCAAACCCTTTTAGGTCTAAACCTAAAAATTCACCACTTGAAGATGATTAATAAAAACTAATTTTTAAATTAAAATTATATTTGAAGAAATATTATATTTACATAAACTGCATATATTTTTGAAACTGATGAAATCAAAATAAAAGTCAAATAACACACCAATGTGTTATATTTAGGGGATGACTGTAGATTTTGGGTTGTTTTTTGTTTTTTAGACGAGAAGCGGAAGGCCAAGAATGTCTAGAGAAGAAAAAGATAGAATTCTCAAGGAAACAATCGAAAGACAGCAGCGTTTGATGGCTAAAGCAAAAGGAATCGATACTGATAATGCAGATCCTGCCGAGGTAAATTTCCTATGATTTATCACTTTTGAATTGAATTGCATAAATTAAATAAAATCTGGTTATGATTATCTATGCTCGGAGTCTTTAAGTAAATATAAGATAAATACTTGAGATAGTAGGCTGTGCTTGTAAGCATGGACCATACAAATAGGAATTTATATATGTTAATAAGGTTATATTACCAAATTCCTTTTCTCTAAGTAGTATTTATAAATAAATGCAAAATGTTTTTATTTCTGATTGCTTGAGCTTGAGGTACCATTGAAAAGGTCAATATGCCATGTATTTTGAAAAGAACAATTTTGATGCCATTGGGCAGAGATCCAGCTCTAAAGTGTCTGCGTTGCAATTACTGAAAAATGGAAAGATTTCAAAATTTGTATAAAGAATGGATTAGATTAAATATATTTTCAAATTTTTTGTCATAATTTTCATGTTTAGATTACATTTTTTGGCAGTGACTGAGGTCCTAAATTGCAATAGACTAGAAAAACTCATGACCACATTGAATTTAACAGATTAGTACAGTTACTTTTAAGTGTATTGGTTCTTTCGAATTAGTTTCATTTTTTGCATAATTTAATCCTTAGATGGCTGTGGAACGGGCACGTGTTCGTCAAATGATGGAAGCCAAAATGAATACTGTAATGCCATCTACTGCAGCTGCAGATGATTATATGAACTCCTTGAAAGCTCATTCTAAAAAGTAAGCTTTTTGTTACCTCCCCCCCTCCCCCGTCCTCGCTCTGGTACTTATTGTTAAGATAGCACTAAATATGTTTAGCTCTATAATAGTTTATATTGATACAGGCTAGTATAGAATAAATTCTAGTATACTTGTAACAATCCTTCTATGCAGTCAAAGAATATTCTAGAGTTATCCATGTTGAAGTAGAATTGTGCTCTGTAAAGCACTAATATCACTCAGTCTTTTTCTATCTTCTCTCTCTGCTGCCTCTGTCGGTGCACGATAAAAAATTGATCTCGATGCTTATAAACCTGCCCAAAACTCTGACACTAGAAAGTTCTATTTTCATAGTCATCAGTATAAAGTAAACTTTGGATAAAACGCTCCGGCAATGTACATAGTTAGAATAGCAAATGTTTATTTGTTCCCAAAAATGTCTGCTCGATTTGGTTGGCCTAATAAAAGTGAATAAATTTCAAAGTAAGGCATATCCTACAGAACAGCTATGATAACCAAGTATTCTATGCCCGCAAAAGCAATGGATGCTTTATTCATTGGCCAAATGAGAAATAACTATTTCTAAACACGAGTCAAATTGAAGCTATGACAGAATTAACCTAGAGTAAATTTCAGATATAACAAATTTATTGAAAACCAAATTTATCTGTTTTGCTGAAATTCATCATATCTACAGTTTACTCTAGGTCAAATAAAAGAATAATTTTCTTTAAATCTATATTTGCGCCTTTTTGACGTATGATCATAATTCTTGGACTATAATGGTGATTTAAATAGCCTACAGAATTCAGCTATTAGCTGCTAATATTTGGTAGCCTATGTTTTGTGTGGCTTCTACTACTGTTTTTTTAATTTAAATTTTTACTATGAGATTGGTTCTTTTTTATTTTTAGTTTCATTTCTATATATGTAAATATTAAGGCTAGGTGGTCTAGTACGCTGAGCAGTACAGTAGTATGTAATATTGTTCTTTATGGAGTGATATTTCTATTGTGTAACTGATGGCCCTGGCCATTAACTACGTCTGAATAACGTTGTTATCAGATATGTCAACCAATGAATACTGTTATTTTAAAACTTTTACGCGATTATAATTCTAGTATGAACAGAGGAATCGCTGCTAATACCTACCCAAATCTAACCTACTTGGGACCCTGTACGGGCATCCTGGATTATGCAAATATTACCCTGTCTTTTTTTAAGTTTACTGATTGAGTAGAAGTAGAAGCGTTATGATATCTGAACTGTACAAGATGATCTACTAGTGATTTATATCTTGAACCATGTTATATGGATCAATCTATTATATTTAAAACTCTACGAACCCTTTTTGCTCATTCTTTATTTTATTTCCCTTAGAATATGCAGTACTTTACTGCAGCTAGCTATTAGCTAATATCAACTAGCTAACTACAGCTCAAGAGCTTGAATGCTTGATCAATGCAAACAATTTATTACCGAATAATTTATATATATGTATACTGATTTGATAAGTTTTTTTCTAATGTTACCAAAGAACTTTTTTTCTATTGTAGAATGCATGAAGAACAAGTTGAACAATTATTTGAAAAAGCTAATCCTTATAGCTATGCGAAACCTGAATTTGAAGGGAATTCGGCGGAAAACTATATACAGAGCCTCAAAAGGTATACATATATATATATATGTATACATGCACATAAAAATAGAAAGTGATTAGGTCTCAGTAGTGTAGTGTTATTAGCTAGGCCCATGTACATTGATAAACACGCTTAGTTAAGAATGAAATGAAAACTTTGGATATAGAGGATTAATTTAGTGGTATCTACAAATTTGCTATAGTTTTTTTCGTTGTCCGTGTAGAATATGTCCTTAAATTTAAATAATAGGCTATGTGCTTGTGAAATAAAAC
Source organism: Vaucheria bursata (assembly GCA_032358265.1). Taxonomy (NCBI): domain Eukaryota; class Xanthophyceae; order Vaucheriales; family Vaucheriaceae; genus Vaucheria; species Vaucheria bursata. Next base: position 42,660 of record JAULBW010001218.1, on the reverse strand, counting down.
GTATCTTTTTTTCATTTTAAACTGTGAAAAAAACGTAAAATGAATAATTCTTGCACGCATATGTGTCCAAATTGCATTACTTCTTTATTATGCGTTTAAGGCCAACAACATATGGCGGTATGCTCGTTTAACATTTTTATGGCTTTGAAAAAGCTAAAACAATATTATATCAATGTTTTAATTCAAACAATAAAATTCTGAACTACCACTTTGAGTCACTACAGTCTGTTTGTACTATTAACTTTAAGGTTGAAATAATGGAAATCTATAGTATTCTAGATTTTTTGCTTTTAGTGTAAAAGCTTCTTTATTAGCTACCTCCTTCATTCGAACATTATTCCCGGGGATTGTATTCGAATAGTATATTCTAAGGCTTATATTTGTGATATAACAAAAAATACAAAATTAGTTACTTTAAATGGAATGAAATGATTATTCGAACACTACACTGACCATTTTTTATCAAGTTAATGACTCGATCATAACACCTAGGATTGTTTTAGACAAAGAGCTATATCTAAATATATCATGAAAATTCTAAAAACTACAAAATTCGAGGCAATTCGAATTAAGCCCTTAGGTGTTATGTTCGGGGTAAGGCAGTAATAAAGCTTTCTAGAGCAATTTCAGTGCATGAATTTGAGGCAATTACTATTTTAGAGGGCGTGATACAGAAGATTTGGTGAATGTTCCTAACCAGTATAGTTATGCGAAACCAGACAATTATAGATCAAATTCAGCGGATGATTATATGGAAGGGCTTAAATCGAATACAAATGAATTCAGTCGGATGCAAGAGATTGAGAGGTATGTAATATCTTATGAGAAGTTTTTTTCAAGGGCTTGTTATGAAAGTTTTATAATTTAATATATGAGGATAAAATTTAAAAAATCAATACACGATTACTGTGCCAAATATTTAGGTTAAATTCAAAGAAAAGACATTGTAGCATCATAATTTTTCATTTCTCTGGCTCTCCTTTTTAAAATAATAGAATATTACAAACGAAAATAAACCTTTACATAATTTAGCTACATATTTTGACTTTTTTAGTTGATTTTTGAATTTTTTATCTTAATTTCTTTCCTAGAGAAAAATCCGAAGAATCGATTGCTGATATTGAGCCGATCAGTAAAATTTTAAGTTCTAAGGGGATCGGTATGTCGAGTTTTGAAATTGAAGACCGTATACCTTCCCAAATTTACAGTAAAAGTCAGCAAGTCTCTATGGAGGTATGTGTTCTATTCGAACCCAAATATTGTATCACATAATTAGGATATTTTCCTAATCTTACACTGCGTTTAGAATTAGGGCCAGCAGCAAGCAGTCATTACACAGAACAGATATCTTAACATTCACAATAAGGAAGCAATGTATGGCACTAGTGCAAATATATGTCTATGACTCAAAGATTTAAAATTGGTGGCTAAAGTACAGTTGCCCTTGACTGTTCAGAGGGAATAATTCATTGGAAATACATGAACAGATATAGTCGAAAATAATCTAGATAAGATTTGATTATTCTTGACCAACATTTAAAAATTTATTTTTTTCAATACTGATTCTTGATTTTTTTAAAATTTGTTTTGTAGTCTCAAAATAAGAAACTCAGCTATGCAGAACGTTTGAATTTGGCAAAAAAAACTGAAGTTTCCTCTGAAAATGAACCTAAATTAGGTCCCGAAACGGCTGATTCGGATCCCGGACAGGTCAGCTATGCTCTGCAGCTTCAAGAACTGATTCTACTACAGCAGGCAAAAATGAAAAATTCTAAAATGGAGAATTCACCATCTTTGTTCCCTCAGCCAATCACTAAAAAGAGTAATGAAATTGCCAACAAAGGTATTTTGAAAATTATATATTTATGTTTTACCTATGTATGAATCAATTTCTGTTAAAATATATATGCTTAATGAACTTTTTAAATAGCTTTTTAAGTTCATAATAAGAATAGCTGTTTCGATTTATCTCATAGCACTGCATTTTATACTGGCAACTAGTTTGTACTAGATTGATTACTTGTTTACTATATTTCCAACGTCTTGTCAATTTTTCTAGAGCGATAATATATATTTTGATTGTAATCGTAATTCTTTTCACTCAAAAATGAAATTGACCATTTAAACAAGAATATGAGTAAAATTTGAAATTGATAGTACTAGCCATCCTCTATATCAGAACACAGTAGTTTATATTAATACTGATAAGTCGACTAGTCATATATTATAAAGTAGCCTTATTAAAATATAGCCATAGGAATTGCTCTCAAATTATAGTTCTGGAATAATATTAAGTTGAAGTTATAGTCATATCTAGTATATAGTACGGTGGTCTTTGTAGAAGTACAGCCATAGAAATTGTTTTTACATTGTTCTAGAACATTATTAGCTGAAGTGGGCTATAGTATTGTGCAATTTTAATACTATTCTTTCTTTCTTTTATGTTATTGTTTTATCTCTAGAATTCATTGCGTCACAAATTGATTAATACATGAAATGTAATAAAACAGTATGCCGATATCATAGCAATGAATCATTACATGAACAACCAATTTTTATTTTTTGTTAAATGTGGCATGCGAGTAGTATTTCAAGCAAATATCGCACACGAATTACGGTAAATGTGTAATGGTACCTTTTTTGCAATTTTCTTGTTTTCTATTATTTAGGATTACAGGACATGGATGGAAATACTGAACCTCCCCCCAAAAGTCAAACTGATTCATCTGATATCAATAAATTGCTTACCTCTGTTCTGGATTTGATGAATGAACAAGTTAAATATGGCAAAGCTATTGGATTAAGAAAAGCTCTGATTGAAGTCAAAGAAGCTTTAAAAGACGAAGTTGCTGAAAAATCTGTTCCCATTGGTCAAAATGTAGTTGAAAAACAGACTAAAACGATTGATTCTACTAGAGACGTTTCGCCAACTTCAGGTGCAAAGCCATTTTTAGGCAAACTTAGATATTAAATTAGGAAAAATTATTTATTTCCATTGTTATTCATGGTATTAGATTGGTTTATTTTTAATGTGCTGTTGTTACTGTAGCTAAGATTGCTAAATTTTTTATTAATTGGATTCCTGTATCAACATTTATAGTGGTAATTCTTCAAATTCAAATATATACTATCTTATCAGTTCACACTTATACATACAGTTCGAATACTACAGTTCAGTTCAATATACAGTGAACTTTAGGTACAAGGAATCTGTCACTACCGAATTCATTTTTCGTATCCAAAAATCTGAATCGAATGCTTGACACAGTCAATAAGACATTTTTTTATTGATTCGTTGTAAGTGAAAATTTAGAAAAGCGAATTTGCCATGTATGAAATTTACCCTTTGAATCATGGTTTATCAATGTAGAGGCGGTAAATGTAAAAATTAACATGCCTATTGAAGTAAGTTATCTATCGTACCTCCAGCCAAAACTGAAACTATTATCTATTGGTGCATACTCTCAAAATTACTACTTCAGAGTCATGAATATTGAAATTTAAGCTTAAGCTTCACTTTGAACAGTTATGAAATTCAAATGCTGCATCGTTATGATTCTTTTAAATGTGCCAATTTTCAAAAACTATTTTAGTATTTTTGGCTGAATAATGTTATGTATCTGAAAGATAATTTACTACTGCTTTGTAGATGATATTCGACTATAGCCATTTACATGTTTTCCGTGGGTGGTTCCCACTGAATTGCCGTAGTGAATCAATTCGAACACTTATCTTAGAGACTTGTGTCGTGCCTCATGAAAGGGATAATTTTTAGTCTTTTTCTTCATATTTCAGAATATTGATGCATCTAGAGTTTTATAGATCTGTGCAGTTGGTAAAGTTATACTTTAAAATCTAGTAAAAGTACTTTAAATAGTATACTCCAATTTATTCTAACATTTCACGTTTCTTGTACCTTTTCACAATAATTTTTCTTTAATTCACGGGATTTTTAAAAAATTTCTCAGACAAAAAGATTTGTTAATCTGTTGCCCATAAAATTTCGCTCTTGATTCATTGTTTTTTTTACTTGCTAAATAAATTAATTTTTAATGTAGATGGCTTTTTTTCCAGATTTTTGGCAAAATTTTGAATAATTTGATTTTTAATACGTAGGATGTTAATTTTTTTTATATAGAATTTAAGTCAGCAGCAGATATGCTTAAAGAACATGAAAAGCAACCTTTCACTGGTGTACGATTAATGGTTCTACGCAAGGCTCTACTAAAAGTAATCGAGGCTATTGATACAGATTTGAACAAACAGGCGAGTACATGTTATTTGACTTTTCTTTAGCTCTTCTACCTTGACTCCAGAATTTGGTCCCTACTGAAAGGTCACACTAAATTATTCTTCTCTGCTCTTTAGAAATTTCTTAATTTTAGAACTTGCAACTTTTTTAAAAATTCCTGACTTACAATTTTTTTCACTGTAAATGAAAATCTCATATTAAAAAACTTTTAAAGTAGGAGATTTTCTGCCTTGACTCAGAATATTCGATCATAATTGAAAAGTCATGCTAAATTTTTCCGATTTTATTGGAAAAGAATAGTTTTTTGTGCATATTTCCAAAACTGTAACCTTTCCTTTGAGACATAATTCCTAAGACAGTACGGATATCTATACTTTTTCTGTCAGAAATATTTTCAAAAAGTATCGTTGAATCTTCAACTTGAATTTAGGGTACATGTGAAATATAACCCTTGGTCATACGATATATTTCAAAATGATTTAGGAGAATTATTTCCCCTAAACTTTTTCGAAATTTAGAATGTATATTGGAAATTAATCCATATGAATTTTTTTTGCTATTTATAGATATTTTATCTTTTTAGTCCAAATCCTACATGTAAACATATATATGTATTCCTCAGATCCTTTCACGGTAATTATTTTAAGAAGAAAAATTTGTTACTGAAAGAATGACAGTCTTCCTCCGAATATAACACATCCCAAATATCAAATTACGTCATTTCTAATGTTCCATAGATTTCTTCTAAGAATCTCAAACCTGTCTATTTAAAGAGGTTTATTTTAAACATCAAGTTTGGAATCTAGGTTTTGACGAGTGTTGGTGCGATGGAGTTAGAAATTCGGTGTATGTTATATTTGGGGGAATTGTGAGAAATAAAATTCAAGTGCAATATTCAGATTCTTATGTGATCACAAATGCCCCCTCCCCCCAATGTTCTGCATCTACTATTACTTATTTTTAATGATACATTTACCTAGATAAGTAAATCGTAGTCAGTTAATAGTTCATAGTTCAAATCGTTTTTTTTCTACAGATTGAAGACATTAATTTTTCTGATACCAAACCGAAAAAATTAGACGAACCTTTGGAAAAATCGGATGAACCTTCGAAGAAATCAACATCTTGGGTTGCAAAAACCGAGTCAAATTCCCAAGTTAAAAGTGTTGGCAGCAAAACGGTTGGGTTACTATTGAAGCTTCGAGGGGGACCCGGATTGGGCCGAGGAGGGTTAAATTTGACAGATTTGGGATCCCTAGTAGAGTCTCTTGATCTTTTGGTCAGATTATTTCAAAATGATATTTGAACTAATAGTATGCATGGTATACAAAGTAAAGCAAGATTTTGGTATGTTTTGCTGCTGTAAAATATATTACTTTTGCATGATTTTTTATATGCAAATTTACCTATGTACACCTTGGGCATCCAGTTCAAGTGTAGGAAGCAATACTCAATTATTTTAGAATTTTTTGCCATTAATAATTTAATCTGAAATATGACCTTTCAACAAAATAAGCTAATTTTATACCTTGCTGAAGAAGTCATCCAAGCATGTTTTTTCCCTTTCGTAGGACTCCTTCGAAAACTTCGATTATTAGTAATGCATTCATTTTCTTAAAATCTCATTTTTTAATCAGATATCTTTGCTCGAAGGAAAGGTCACAGTCATGGAAATATATACAAAAACTATTCTTTCTAAATAAATAAAGGTAAAATTAGCGTGATCTTTCGTTTGGGACTAAATTCTGGGGTCAAAATAGAAAAGCTTGTTTGGCATTCCTATATTGCTTCTGAAAAAACTTTTAAAGTATCCAATCAATAACAGTTGTCGCATCGAAGTAACATGCTTATGAGAATTGGATTTTCACTTGTGAAAATGTTAAATCCAATCTACTTAATTTATTGAATTTTATTTGGATCGCATCATGCATAAATTTTGCATCCTAATTGTCATGAATTCAATTTATTTTTCTTACATCTATCACTTTATCCGACCGCCTCTATGAAATATATATCTAATGCTTTTCTACTTTTTAAATATTATTTATGATACAATCAAAATTTATAATACTTTGTAATTTATATATATATATGTGATGACCAGGGAAATAACTAGGGGACTATAACCTGAATTTATTTCTTTTTGCACTTGTGCATCCAGCCTCAACACCCCTTACCTAAATGTAAGAGCTAAGGCATGGATATAAGTGAAAAAATATTTCAAATCAATATAGATACATAATAAGCATTAATTAAATAATAAATCATTCACATCTATCTAAAGATTTAGCAGAACTCTGTTATGTCAACATTACAAGTACAGATAAAAACTATTATTGAAACTCTCTGTCTTAATGTACACCAAAGAGGAAGGGAAGAGGCCAGAAAATGGACAGCAACAGAAAAAAGTTAAGGAATCGATACATAAATACAAAAAAACAAGAAACAAAAAAAGCAAATGAAATGAACACATATATATCATGCTGTTTCTGCAGCTGAGCAGAAACACAAGTTACAAACCAAACCATCTTTGTAGATGAACAATGACAGTGAGCTTTAGTCAAAAATAACTAAATGTGCAAAACATGAAGGAATACGCAACATATCAATATTCTTAACCAAAACATGTGAGTAAAACTACTTAATAAAACTAAGTCCTAACACTTTCAATATTGTATTTAAAAAGAATCGTGTTACTGGAATGCATTTTTTTGTTGACAAAACTTGAACAGCATGTTTTAAAGTCCTGATGACCAACTTCTCATGAAGTGAATTACTTTTCTGTTGTACTATGTGCAATATACCATATTGTTAAAATTTCAAGCATTTCTTTTAGCATAAATTAATATAAGTTAAATTCGCATACTTGAAATGCATGAAAACAGTGACACCACTATCAGCTGTTAGAGGCTTGGTATCCAGGGCATGTTCACCTAGATTTATTTATTTAGCCCAGAAACAAATTAATTAATTGGACAAACAATTTGTTATGCAAGAGTATAAGTGCATTGATATGAGTTAGAAACTAAACTAAAAAATAACTTAATCCAGCGTATCAACAAATATTCATGGTGAACCTTGTTAGTATTTTAAATGCATGTATTTCGGTAAGCATGAATGGTAAACTTTTACATTTGAAGGTTAAATTTTGTACCATCTTAAGGCATATATTAGTTCATGCTGCTGTTTAAATTGTACAGCAAATAATACTTAAAAAGTTTCTTGAATATAAATCCCTCTGCAGATATGTTAAAAAAAATGTAGACCTGATAATATTAGGTAAATACTCAGCACGGTTCAATTCAGTTTGGAGAACTGTTAAGAAATTTGAAAACAAATTGGTGACATGCCAAATTCAGTGAATACATTTTGTTACTGTTACTGCTACCAAGACGTCTATAAGGTTGCCATCGGATCATTTGACTTTCACCTTACTAAGATATGGCTGGCAGTCGCTTACTTATAGATGAAGCGTTCAAGCAATTCGATGAATCATGCGATGGGATTGGAAGTTCCGCAACAATCATGGAATTTACAAATGCATTTATAGAGGATATCCAATCCAACGAACTTGAGCGTAAACTGTGTGCAGTTGATTCATTGTGCTTGAAGCTTAGTAAATATCCTAGGTGATTTATTGCTTATTTGTTTTTCGAGCCTCGAATGTCATTGTGAATGTTGTCGCACAAGAAATATAGCAATTTCGGGAATCGCTGAAATGTAACCAATACATTTACAATTGAGTCGTAAAAATATGAAATTTAATAAAAATATGCATCTTCTTTGCGTGCGTTGTGTTTACTGGTAAATAACTTCAATATTGCAGTACAACTTTCAAGAGGAAGCTCTATTGCTTTTCGTGAACGTAAATCTCTGAAAAGAATTCTAGGTTACCTGAAGATCTTTTGTAGAGAACTGGGATTAAATCCTACGCAGCAAATAAATAGAAGTTTTAAAAAATGTATGAATACATTGTATTTTTTTAGGTCCTTAACACTAGTGGATTCAATTTCATGGTACATATATGGACCACTTCTATGCTGTTTAGAAGATAATGATGAAAAATTTCAAAAATTGTGCCTACAATTACTAGGTTAGTTTTCCTATTTTCCAATATATAATTTTAGTGTTTTACTCTTTTGTTGAAAAATGTTAAGGTTCACAATTTGACAACAAAATATAGCAAAAGAATCTTGTTTAATAGTTAGCTTGATATTAATTTTAATTTTTCAGTTGCCATATGAAAAGTAATAGAAAACTGAAAATACCAGCAAATTAATAAAAATGCCAATATAGTTGATTTGCAATGAAATAAACTGAATTTTTTCTAGAAGAATTTGATACAGAAACATAATTTACGAGCAGTAAACTTTAGACACAACAAACTTTTTTTTAAATAAATTTTACCTGTAACGAATATATAAAAAAGACACATTGCGCCCAATTTAGCTTCAATTTTTTCCATGTAATGAATTTTGGATTTGACGAATCAATTCAATAGTCCCTATAGATTTATTTGTATCCGAAATTTACAATATTCTTGATGATCACATGGTCACCAGTAATATATATTTCTAGTCCGAGCCCAAAGAACAATTTTTAATCACAGAATATATTTAAAAAGCTTTTTCAAGTTTACTTAGTAAGCAGGTTTAAGATGAGAGAATTAGTAAATTTTTCAAGGTCAACAATATGTGCGTTTGAAAGATGACTGATTTTTCTATAAATTTTATAAGGTATAGAGCCATTTTACATGTCAATATGAAGTATATATGTATATTCAGCATTTTTATAGTTTTTAGAAGTAAATTTTGAAGAAATTTGTTAGAATTCATTGCTTCTTACTTTGTAAAAAGTTTTTCTATTGTTCCATAGAAACAATAGAAAATTTAATGCGTTTTCCTACTACTTGGTGATATTTTCAGTACCAGTGACCTTACTAACTATAAGTGCCGCCTATCATAACTTTTAATCGAAAAATGTATTTTTTAGATTTCAGCAGTTTCTATTGGTTTGTTTTGGATGGCATTGATTGATATTAGAGCAATTTCCAACTTTCCCCGAATATCTCCCCTATTTGTTGTATTCGAATGCCTTGAATTTTATTTTATCGAAATATATAAATTTATTCAAATACAACCCCTAAGTGCTTTTATCGAGCTTCCCTAACATAAAAACTGTGAGCATGCTATTTGAATGCAGTATTTCTATCTTTTTTATTTATCTGATTTTTAATTGTCACTGTGGAAGTAATGAAACTACAGTGTTGATTGATATAACATTGTGGTACAAATAAGTCAAGTATAGTGCAATATAAATACAAGGATATAAAAAAATTTTTAGCATGAATATTATTCTAGAATCATTGTAGAACACTATGTACTCTATCTAGTATAGAAAATAGTTGTCGATGTAATATGTAGTGCACTAGGTTGAACTATATTAGAACCTTTATATGGCACTATTCGAATACAACTAACTGTTGGAGTTGTGTTTGCTGGAAGAAGCATTTATTTTTAATTTCACCTCATTTACCACTTTAGGTTGGGTTCATCAAGCTGTTGGACCTCGAGAAATTCAAGTAATGGTACTAGAACAGTTGCCTGGACACACAGACATTCGTATATTAAATATTATGGCAGAAGCATTGACGAAAGGGATATGCAGCATCCCTGTTAGTAGACAATTTACTATCATGAGATCATCATTAAAAAGCGTGCTGAATAAAATTTGGAGATTAGTAAATTTTGATGACGAAAAGGGGGTACGTATAATGCTAGCAAATACTTTGGATTTGATGAATTTGCCTTTCTAAGCAAATTTTCACTCCTAACAAATAAAACAGAAGTCATATTGCGCCTAAGTATAGTACCAGATATTTAGATATAACGAATAAATTTTGTGGTTCCGACAAAGTTGTACTGTCCAAATTTTACTATATATATTTACTGTAATATCATATTTAGTCAATGAAAAAACTAGCATTAGCTTTTTTCCGAATAAAAAATATACATTTTTTGTAGAAAAATGTTACAATTTGCAACAATATCGTAGTAATATGATTAACTGCATATGCACTATTACTCTAATGCAGCACCCAACTTATCCTCCCACCAAAAATTATCTGGTTTCACCAAACATGGAAAATGTGCCTTCTTTCTATTGGCTACAGAAAAAAATAAATACTGATTTTTCGGCTTTAAATATAATGACTAAACAAATTCCGACTATATAAATTACTGCAAGTAGGGCTTTTTACTAGAATAAGTTCCTAATTTTTTGTTTTTACTATTTTAAATGGCTTTTAACTTTTAAATGATCATTTCTAAGAGCCTTGCAGCTTTCTAGTTATTGATTTTGCTTGACTCCTATAGAATTCAAAAATACCAAATGCTTTAAAATGAACAGCTTGTGGTAAAATGGCTGAAATGTGTTCAAAAGAACAATTACTAGAAAAACATATGATCCATACATACTCTGTTATGGTCATACTTTAACCAAGTTCTCAAGTACTCATATAGAATTTGAAATGTTGCCAAGCTTGATTGGTTTAAGTTATTCTTTATCTGTCGAATCATAAGGTGCAACCGCTACAATATTTCTATAGATATCCTGAATTTTTTAATGTTATTTTTCATTAAAAAAGGGTCTGGTATTTATTTTAGATGCCTACCTTGAACCCAGAATTATGCCTCCAACGAAAGGTCAAAGTTATGGAAATATTCAAAGAAAACTATTCTTTTCAAATAAATGTACACAAAATTTAGGCTAGCCTTTCATTTTGGACACCGGGGTCAAGAAGGTAAAACGTTTTAATTTTCCTTAGTGAATGTTTTAACCCAGGAATCAAAGTAAATTGGGATTGTTTCACAATTTCCCCTTTTTTCAAATACCCAAAACTTAACCAATTTATTCGTTAATATGTGTTTTATTTTGACAGATGTGGTTTCAAAAAGTACCTAGTTTTATTTTTTTTAGGAAAATGTCCTAGACAAGCAAATGCCGTTAGTCTCTGCTGCAGTAAAGTTTTCAGTCAGCGTGGCGCGTCCTTTATTTAAAAACTTTTCTTCAATTACGGAAGATAATTTCAATCGTATATTTCAAGTTATGAGTTTTTTGTTCTGGTCCATCGAGATTTTGAATAATTACACTGATTACCCTGTCATAGATGAAATAATTAATCTTATATTGACCAATGGATTATTTGATATTGGGTACATGTTAGAGTACCCAACAAAAGAAGCATCCGGAATGAGGGAAAACAGCAAAATTAGACAATTACCATGTGATCTTGAAGAGGTGAGAATTTGCCGTCTTTACATTAAAATGCTGATAATTGTCGGAATATAATTTTCTTCATTACATATGCTAGACATAAAAAAACATGTACATACGTACATGAATACATATAATTTAATACGTACTGACTTTTTTTTGTAGCTCTAAATTTGTTGCCATCACTGAATTTGTTTAAAATAAATTGATTATAAAAAAGCATACATTTAAATTTGAATATTACAATATAGATATTGCTCTTTACGTATTGTTTAAATTGTAAAAGTATACAGGTGTCTATTGTTCTATTGTTTGCTCAAAATATGTAAAAAGTAAAAAAAACAGCAGGAGAATGCATGTATGATAATAATGTAATTTGAATCGCTCTATAGAATTTTAACAGATATGCTTATGAAGATAGGAATATATGATAGAAACTAAAATATGAACATATATTAAAATGCTGCATTATTTTTTTATAGCTGAAATAAAAGTATATATTCAATATTTCATGAAGTTAAAATTTTGTCTATAAATATTACAAATATGTTAATAACTCATGAAAATCGCTTCCTTTATTTACCTAAAACTAAAATACACTTAGAACAAATCAAATTCATTACTTTCAATATTTTACCTGGCACTAATGTGAACAATATTATTCAATATTTTTATATTAACCAAAAACTTTCGTTCAAATCTATTAAGTTGAAAAATGTGTGAAAATGGAGATTTATCTTCTGAATTATTAATATCTATTAACTTATATGTATGTAAGCAGCAATATGACTTATCCACATGGTCATCTCGAGGATTGGCCCTATTCGGGTCCCGATTGTCATGTTTGGATTCTAGTTTGAGCCTATCCGGCCTTCCTAAAGTTTGGACAAATCTGTACCGTTGGAAAGTTCTGTATCCTCTTGCAATGATTTTACTCGATAGCAGTGACAGACTAGACTTGAACAAAGGTCTTCAGGTCCTAATTGATGCTATTCGGGGACTTAATGAGAAGAAAGATCAGTTACGCTGTGTTTCTGGAACTGACAAACTTGATGAATTGGTTAGTTTTTTTGTGTTTTAAAAGATTTTAAAAATTAAATGCTTAGCAGAATTTCTTTTTAAGCTAGTCTGATGCGCATATTGCCATTAGCATAACTTTGGCATCTGCTATCTGGATTCAACATATAAAGTATACAGCATATATCATCTAAATTTTTTTCATGTTACTTAATATTAACACATATCATGTACTGACTCGTCTAAGGTGACTTTTTTCCCTCATTTATGCTAACCCAGTAATTTAACATGAAAACTTGGTCCTAATGTGACCGATCTTGAAGGTTTATAACATAAAATAATAAACTGGAATTTAATTATGTAGTAATTTTTCATCTACATATTTGTATACGCATATGTGCATATACAAATATGCATATACAAATATGCATATACAAATATGCTTATACAAATATGCGTATACAAATATGCGTATACAGATATGCGTATACAGATATGCATATACAGATATACATACTTATATGTGCACAGAAACTAAAAAAATGCATCGTTTTAATCATAAATATATTTTTCCTTTTACTTACAGCTGAAAAATCCCCACATGCTTCATTATCCCTTTGTTTTAAAACTTTTCTTAAATGCATTATCTCAAATTGAAAATACGCAACTTCGTGCTGAAGGAAGGAAAAGTGCTATTATAATTACGAAAATATCATTCCCAAAGCGGGAGAAGTTAGGATCCTTATTGGGACTTCTTGAGATCTGTCCGGTTCAGAATATCCAAGGATTTTTAATTGATTTGATTCGAGGAGAGGTGCAGCAAGCACAGGTCCGTTCAAATTTTCATAATACTATCATGCTAGTATGTTAATTTGAAAAAAAGTTTATATATTTTTATTGAAAGTAGACCAATTTTTCAAAAATTATATAGCATATTATTTAAAAATATATATTTTGAGTTTTTAGAACTAGAATAACTTTTTCAAAATAGTAAATAGTTTGTTAATTTAGAAATGTATACGTGTATGTTACAGTAATTGCAACTTAATAAGCCTATATGGTGACAGGCTCTTTTAGGGTTTAATATGCGGTTTACCATACAAACAAAGAAAATGTATAGCTTTACAAAGCTGGCACTATTTGGGTGTTGAAAATAATATGTATCTAGAATATTTTCTTGATAACAGGTTAACATTAAAAAGTTAGTTAGAGCAAATATGAATGTATACATATGTATTTTGTTATATACTTGTAACGCATTGTTGTGAATGAAATATGTTAACTTAAAAAAATGCCTAAATTATATTATAGCTTACAAAATCAATTGATTATCTTACTCTACTTATTTATCTTTTTCTCTCCGCTGTCTCTGGATTGATGTGATATAACAGTAATGAACATCATTGGCTTAAAGTACTGAAATAATAAATAGATTTTTGAGATCAGCGTTCATTTTTTTCAATAGTCTTTAAGTAAAAGTTTTTTGTTGTTTGTCTTAACTTTGAGTTTCTCCAATTCGAATATCTTTTCATTGTTTTCATTTGCAGCTAAAAAAGACTAAAAATGATTCATTTCGATCATGTAAAATTGGAACACTAATGTGGAGCCAACTTGAAAGGATGTCTGAAGTTTCAAAGGCAGTAGCGGACTCTGAAGATTTATCAGGTCCCTCAAAGTTTCTGTTCGAGGGCTTAGATGTTTTTCTTGCAACTTCTGCCCTTTGGTATGTTACTTTTTAAACTAAGAATAATTTTACCTTTTTCAAACTAAGAATAATTTTACTTTTTAACTCCAAATATAGAATTTATAACAATTGATTTTGTGAGAAAGTGACATCACCAAACTTTATGATGGTTTATCAAGGTGTCATAAGTATGTGAAATTGTTTCATAAGGCACATTTAAGATATGAAACGTGACACTTTGGTTGCAACTGAATATCAAGAAGAAAAAATAGATTTTGACAATGTGATTGATGAATTTTATGAATATTTCAGTGCTTACTTTAGTCTTGAAAGGTTAAGAAAGGTACTTTGCTTAGTTGATAATTTGAACTAAATCAAAATATTTTGACTTTCAAAATAAGCATTCTTTTTAACTTTTTATGTGATCTTTCACGTGCGTACATATGCAATCATTACAACGTTACTTGTTGTACACATTTGTTTTCGCAAATAGAAATAAGTTTTTACAATTTTTTTACTGGAGTGTTTTTCAAATTTTTCTCCTGCATTATATTGTACGATTTTGTGCAATTTTTGACCAGTTTTATTGCATATATTTTATACCAAGGCTGACTTGTAGTCTAAAAACTAGTAAATATTTTACATATAGTGCAGGATATATTTCTAGAACAATTTTGAGGTGCAACTTTTTAATTTAGTCTAATCTTCATCTACTCGTACCAGCTATTAATTGATATATATATATATATATGATTTTGTAAAAGCTACGATTATTTTTTGTTATATTTAGGCATTACGTGCTTGTACAAGAATATTCGGAAACCACCCATCAAGTATCCAATAGTAAAGACGCACTTTCAATTTCTATTAACCTTTGGGACAATGCTAATAGAACCACTAAATTTGCACTAAAACATGTTATCCAAATTAGCGCAGGAGCTCAAAAATCATTGCAATTCTGGCTAAACTCGACTACAGATGTACCTCAGGATTTCTTCAAAATTGAACTTCTTTGTGAAGCTATGGAAAACTTTGCCATGCTCCTTAATCGAGTAACACCAATTGGCCTATAATTGATCAAAATTTGCATAGCAAATAGGAATGATCAGTGACCAGTTACAGCTTTCTATGACCAGTTGAAATTGTGCAGAAATAGCGATAGTTATAAAAAAACTGGAGGTGATTTCTAATTAAAGGTGCAAGTTCTGCATCAGTAAAGCCTATTTTTCTAAAATTTAAAACCAAATGTGCGGAACCTTTTTGACAAAATTTCAAAAAAGAAATTGAAATTTAATATTTATTATTACAAGGTCAATTTAAAGCATTGCATCGACTCGATACAATGAATTTTAAATGACACTTGTTTTGATGTGCTCTTCAATTTCTAAACATTTCTTGACCTTTAGTTTGTTGTAAGACCAGTTAATGTAGATGACGTTATGTAGTATCCTAGCTTTTTGAATAAATTTCTATCGTGTAACGTGGGTTAAGTTTAATAGCATATCCTAGTTCTCTTTTGAAGCACTGTAAATTATTTACAAGGCAGAAAATGAAATAAATGCATGCATATTCTAGATTAATACATAACTGTATGCATATCTGCTTTTTAAAAGCTAATAATTTTACAAGTATTTAGAGTGATTAAACATTATATTTAATACTTCACATATATTTTAGTTGCTAGCAAATTATTATGTTTTCCTTCCATGTTAATGGTATTTCCAGTTACTCTGCTACTGGTGTACATTAACTAATGAAGCAGAAAGACAGAAAATTTTGCATATATATTATTTTTATAAACCTGCAAAAATGATGTTTTTTAGCTCTAATTAGGATTATGTCCTTGGTCAACGGTTTCTACCCCCGTCCCCCCCATTTGTAGTCATAACTCAGTATAATTTGTCAAATGAAAAAAAACGGCTTCATAAATGAGTCAACCGAACAAAATAATACTTCCCTTTTTTACACATTCAGAGGAGATGTATATAATTGGCCCCTAAGGGCTATAGTTCACCTCTAATATTTTTGATATTAGGTGATTTTTTTAACATTCTGTAAATATATATATATATATATATATTTGGTTCTATCAGGCATTAATTTTTTCCAATTGCAAGAAACATTAGATAATATGGCTAGAACAGCAATGCAAAATGTAGGAAACTAATGTGGTACATTGTTGAGTGTTATTGATATGTAAATAACACATGAAGTCACTAATGGTATCAATTGCAACGCATTATACTATAGATAGTCAAATTTCACCTGGTGGTCGAATGTATGAAAAGAAATGGATATCTAATATACACTTGAAGTTATTTAGCTATAAGTAATTGCACACTGTGAATTGTACCATACGTAATAACGAGTGAGGACTCTTTCTAGCTACACTCATCAGCATCCACTCTATAAGGTATGACCATTTTCAACCATGCATATGTCCCTAAACATTAAAAGTTGTTTTTCTATAGTTAAGTTTTCAATTTTCTTTTTGTGCGCATTCAAGTGTGCAGCATCAAATTATATATTGTAGATAATTGTTATATGCATTGAATACAAAAATATGTCTTCATCAGCAAAAGATAGTCTCTGTCAACTAGCATGAGATATGCGTCAGAAATCGATGAATGTATTCTATATGTAAATCAGAAAGCATAGAACAAACATGAAAATGCATAGAACAGAAATTAATCATTAATTTCTGTTCTATGCATTGTTGAGATTGAATCTTGTCAACACCATACAACTTAGAACACAACTTAAGAAAATGCACGTACAAAATAAATCAAGTTAATAAACTAAATACAACTTATTTTGATGATTATACATGAGTATATAGCAAATAACAAATCATGACTCCATAACAAGTCATATGGCAAAACAGATCAAGTCCTAAAAATATGAATGTCGGAAAACTAATACAAGCAAATACCAATAAATTTTATTGATGCTATATCTTTGTCGAATCAAACAGCTTGATACTTCTGAAATGTATGGTTGATTTACTAGAATTTATTTGGAGTTGCATCTTTTTAACATGCAGTCTTTCAGCTTATTTTTGCATCTTCTACTTTTGTACATAGAGACTTACTTTCTTTTTCTTGGATTGTTTCTGCATTAAATCTTTGAATTCTGTCTAGTGCTCTAAGGTTGCCTAGATTGATTTCTCAAAGTTAGTAAGATTCCATGACACCAAAACCCATGTTCTTCTTCAGATTTACTGGAATTATTGTACCTAGATAATTTGCTAGTTTAATAGTTTTCCATATTTTACTTTTTTGTATCTGTAGAATGAGTCTTTTATTTTGTCTAAAACAATAAAGTTTGTTTACTGTTCTTCATTTTTTTAGTAAACACCATTCAATCAATTAAAGAGCCCTTTTTTACAACTTTTCCACCTGACATTTGATAGTGCTTTATTTGGTATTGCTCATTTTCATCAAACAAATATTCCTGATAGAGTTTTAAAATATATCAGAAATGTACCATTTGAATACTAAATTGCTCATTGGGCACTGTGTCCTCTATCATAATTGTCAATTGGTACTAACCTATTAAATCTTCTGCAATAATTCCTTATTGCTTTTAATGCAGTTGTTGTATGCTTGTACCTTTGGCAGATCAGTTGTACATTTTTTAGATTGACAAGTCCTCAACTAATTATGCTGAAATTTGAGGATTACCTTGGATTGCTCCCTAGAATGTCAGCAGTATTCAAGACTGAGTAAGTTATCTGAAATCTTATGGTTGCTAGCTATGTGTATGATTCCTCTACATTATAAATGGCTTGACCATGTCAATCACTCATTTCAGTGCAACTTTTAGCTTCCAAAGAAGATTTAAGTGATGGATCACAGCTACACTTTATTATTAACTCAATTTTTTTGCCATTGATTTGTATAGTAAGTCAGCACTATGACCTATACTGTTTGACTTTTAGATTGGAGAACTTGTTAATCATTCTATAAAGGTTTTAGTCTACCCTAATCTATCAGTCTGCTGTCATTTTTCATGGATTTTTAATTGCTGCTTCTGTACTGGTATTTCCTTCCTTGCTTTACATGGATTTGTCTGAAAAACGTAGCAAGTAATAGTTTGTAGGCTGGGAAATAAAGGCTGATATTGATGTTGACTTGTAATTTTAGAACTATCATCAATCTTAATTATAAATTTAGCATCCATAAGTTTATATCTTTCTAATACTACAATGAACTTAATCTGCTAGGGTTCCTACTCAGGATTTCACCCTTTATTCGAGACTCTACTATTGCTACACCATCTTGGAAGAATTGATACAAAAATATAAGTACTTTGTTGCAAACTATGTGCATCGACAGGGTATTTGAAGCACCTATTGAAAGAGTCTAACATGAAGGAAGCATTCTGTGATCAAATTCAATCTATGAATGATGACTTACAGAAAAAGGTGCAAATCGAATTAATATATTACACTGTAAATCGAAACTCATCAATTCATATTGAGGCCAGAGTTAAACTTGTTTTAAGCAGTTGATTAAACACAGAATTCCGGTGTCTTAAAAAGTCCGATTCTGCGTCTAGAATAAATTTATGTATAGAAGAGTGTAAGGATAGGTATGAACCATCAATCACCAACTATTCTCGAATTCTGAACAAAACTATTTTTTTCTGCTTTAATTTTTTCCACTGGCAAATATTTCAACCTAACTTTTCCATTTTCAATCCTTTTCTTGCTTACCTCCACTGTAAATTAATAGATTTTTTAGCTAAACCAGTTCACAGAAGAGTTTTTCACCCCCCATAGGCTTTTTTTCATCTTAAAAAATTTATTTTCAATTTGTACCCTCAAAAAGTTGAAAAAAGAGGTTGATTGGATGAATGAAACGGAGCAATATGATGGTTAATTTTTATTTCCGGATATGAATATCATGCAAATTTATTAATAGTTCTTTTACATTGCTCTAAATATGAAAAATATAGCATCCACAGAAACAATGAAATCTGTACATAATAAAATGGTCAATTCAAAACTAGAATGACCCTTCCATCGATTCACATCCTTCACTTGTTTTTAACCACATTTGGAGCGACCTATGGAAATATAAGAAAAATCCATCAGAATATTTAACTAAGGAGAAGCGTATGAAAGGCCACTAAATTATTTGAATCTTTTGCTGCTGCTTATTGATGCAATCAAAATACTTTTTCTTGGTTCTCTAGTCTTTACTAGCATTATCAAAGAACTATAGCAAACAAATATATATATATATATAAATCGCGGTAATACTTAGCTACTAGATGAAATCAGAAAATGAAAGAAAAATATGCCTTTTCGAATATTTCTGTCAATCGAGATGTAGCCAATAAAAGTCTATGGAAATAACCTTAGAGTAACTTAAAAATAATTTTTTTCCATATTCATGTAAAAAATACTGAAAAAGTACAGTATAATAGAATATGACCTTTTAAATATAATAAAAGGCACGTTTTTTTCCTAAAAATTAGCAAAATATATATATTGAATTCGAAACTGTAAACAAATTTGCTTCTTTGATTGCTTACCATATAGCAGTAGACATTGTCAAATTTATGAGTCGTTTGAGTTCGATCTTCAGCTCTACTGTGGAATACAATGAGCTCCCTTAAGTCATCAACAATGGTTGGATTTATATTAAAAAAACTATGTCGAACACTATGAATGTTGTTTTCTAGCCATGTAGTATCCTACAAATAAAAGAAAAAAAAATATATTTTTGAAATAAAAAAGTCCTGCTTTTCTTTAGAAAGAACAAGACTAATTCTATATCTGAATCAGGAGATTGACCTATTTTAGCGTTAAATTAGGGAATTTTGCCATGTTAATGCAGTAGTTTTTTTATATGTTAAACAAACTTTACAATTACAAAAAAAGTCTAGATACTAATAAATCTACAATAAAAAAGGTCAGATATTTGTCAATATATATTTGTATGTAACAAAAATTTGCATAAAAAAAGTATCTTACAATGAGATCGACATCCAGCAAAACGTACTCTTTTTTATCATCCTCTGCAAAGGGCCTATTATTTCGGTCCCCAAATTCAGGTCCAAATCCGAGTGGTCCTGAAATACGGTTTGATTCAATATAAGTCATTCTAGGAGAGTTGAACAATTATAACTCAGAGAATCATGCATGCTAGGCTCAATACAAAAAAGAAAATTTTATGCATTTCCATACATAGATATGGCATAGGCATTATATGAATCATCTGCATACTGAATATTGAACTGTAGAAACCGAACTGTATACTGAACTGTGAGCTGATTAAGACATATTCTTTGAATTTGGAATTTAAGTTTGATGACTTGCCACTCTAAACGTTGATGTCAATTTTCATGGTTATTATTTTTCATTGTGAACCGAATCTTTTACTTTTGTATCTGTGCTTTCTTCTCCATATAGTTAATAATTTTAAAGCATATACGTATATACTATGATGAATGTACGCAGTATTTGACATGATTAAATCAGAATATATATATTACTATATTTTTTTTAAAGCATCCGTAGAAACGGATGTGCGTGCACCTATTACTCCGCGAACTGTACCGCTGTCCGTATCTATTCCCCCATGGGGCCCCGTACAGGTCTCCATTAGCTTCATATTGACATATTTCAATTGATCTACTTCAGATTGGACATTATGAATTGATATCGCTCCAACTTCCGATAGCCTCTGCTGCCCCGATAAGCTCAGTTTAAACTGTAACAGAAACGTACATGGCATAACAACAGTTGTTGTATTGCTAACATCATACCTAAAAACTTGAATACCTAACTTTGATATTAATATTGCTATAGAACATTATGGTGTAGCTAACGTACAAACTTAAACTAATTTAAAATCTAATAGATATCCATATAAATATAGTCAATTAGAAATAGCATACATATTTTTTGCATTCATCAAACATCAGAACGATTACTGATCTGTATTTTTATTATTCTATGGTCAGATTCAACTAGTATCTCAATCCAGTATACTCCTAAGAAACTTGTAGTCGACTATTTGAAATTACCCAATGTACTCATTTTTGGACGATTCTTTTACTGTTTGAGTCATAGAGCCAAATAACAAAGAGATAAGACAAAGTTACTGCAATTCTAGCACAGCGACTGCGATCTCAATCCAAAAGTTTTTGCATTCGTTCTAGAAAAAGAATTATCTTTCTCTGCACGCATAATTAACTTTTGGAAATTTTTGAATTTCATAAAAAAAGATATATTTTTTAATACTTTATGATACTAAAAGTTTGAAATATTTTTTTTTAATTTTTTCAAGAATGTTGTCAAAAATTTTCATACAAAAAAATGTAAATTTTTGGATTAAGATTGCACCACTGAAGTAAAATTAGTACATTTTTCACCAAGTATTTTAATATTTGACGAATCAAGAGTCATTGAATTTGTGTGAATTTAAAGAAATCTGGAAAAAAACGATAGAAGAATTTGAAAAACTACCGGAAGTCCGCTTTCTTCAACCAGTTTCGACTTGTTCCCATTTGGAGTTGAAAATCTCCTCAAACCCTAAAAATAAAAAAATCAATAATCGACATGAATCACCAAGGACTCATCAAATTCAAAACAATTTGTGGGATATGAAAACTAAACTTCATTTAATACATTATTTCATTCTAATAAACATAAATTTTATTTTCTCATGAAAATTACTACTAAACTAAAAAAATTGCCTTTGAAATCAACCACAATGAAATCAATCCAAGTTTGTCTTCCGAAACGTAAGGTTTTCTTCATAGCAATTTTATCAGCAAACTAAGTTTAGTTCATGAAATGTATTTATATTAGATAAATCTATCCTTCTGAATTTAAACTTTTCATGAATGAACATAGTAAATGAATAAAAGACTCCTTTTTGTATTTCTATCGTAAATTTGGTATTTAACTCTCCCTAAGTCCAGTTAAAATATCGCTAATCATGTCGAGCAATATATTGTAACTATTGATGCCAACTAATATAGCACAGAATCTAGTAAACTAGCCACTATATTATAAATAAAGAATTATAGTAATAAATTTTGAAATTAACATTCATATTGAAGCATAAATGTTCATTTCAATTTGATATTACTATATCATCAATAGAACATAAAAAGTGAGATTCACTAAAATGCTAAAATACATAAGTGAACTATGCTCTCAGCCATGTTATAATCATTAGTTGTTGGGAAGGAAAAAAAAATACACGAAAAGAGAAGAAGATTCGGTGGATAACGAAGTATTGTTAACCATGAAAATTGACATCCACATTTAAACTGGCAAGTTATCAAATTTAAATCCGAAATTCAAATAGTTCATCTTATTAGTTCACAGTTCAGTTTCTAGTAGACAGTTCAATAATAAAATTGTACATGATTCATATATATATATATCATACAAAGCGAATGTCTAACAAACTCATGCAAATTCTGCACTGCTCCTGTCAGCCAATAATATCTCTTGCCATAAAAACTACAGCCCCCAATGGTCGGATAAAATTGGTTGTGAAATCGAACATTAACATTTTTGCCAAAATCAACAATTTTAGCTAATGGTTTATAAGTTGCCAGATTATTATCGTATGGAATAATTTTTAGTAATACGTATTGGTGAAAAGTTGAAAAGGCGCCTTACTATTGCTAAACCTTTCAGACATTATTCTGAACTTTGGCCTTTCAACGAAAATGAACTTACTATAAGCTGAAAAATCACCAGAATAACTATTGGTCTGTTGAAATCCATTCAAACTAATGATGTATTCAATATTCTATTTACAGATTATGAAAAAAATAGGAAAAAAGCTATAACATTGAAAATCGTGCCGTTGATTTTACTTTTGCTTTAGGTGCTATGACAATTATAATGATTTTTATGTTTTTTGCTTTCAAATGAAAATGTCTCTTTTCTTGAGAAAAATTCGAATTTTGCATGGAGGTTTCATTTGAAACTAGGTCTTGAATTTTTTCCCACTTGTGGGATATCTTACCTTTGTCGCTCTACCTAATGACGCGCTCCAATTCAATGCGGATCCAGCTAACAGGGCTTCATCATTTGAATCCGCGTACACCGTTATTACCTTTTGTAAATGCATTAAAATCAACAATCCCGAACTCAATCTTTATATTTGAAGATTATATGTCTATATGCATTTACTTTATATTTTGCTATGGGGTCACAAGTTAGCTCATTGAAACATATTAAAAAATTTAGGTCTATTGGCTTGTTAAAATATATTACCATGCAATTTATGTATTTTCTGAGAAGTAACCATTCTCTCAGAAGTAAGCATTCTCTCAGAAGTAATCATTCTCTCAGATACCAACAACTTCTCAGAAATTAATAAAAATGTACTGAGTGCATACTTACTGTTCACTCAATTGGGACTAGACTAAAATAAACTTCACTTATTTAAAACTTTAACTTTTTCCTTTGTGCAAAAAATCTATTATTTAGCTATAGAAACAGGCTATTTTCATGTTGGATATTTCACAAAATCATTTCCTTCAAGTTGATTTTAGCCGTAAAAAGTTTTCAAAGCTTAAATTAAAAAATTTATATATATATATATATATTCAGCTTGATTGCCAAGCAGTTCGCATATTGCCAAACAGCGAGAGGTAAGACAAGTGCAAAAACAATCTAAATCATGCACAAAAGCATTTAAAAAGGCAAAACGGTGAATTAAAATCTTCGTAGAACAATATCGTGCAATTCGATTGGTTTATATCCTGATGACAAAGGGAAATTTTATAAATAAAGAAAAATTTGTAATATTAGTATCTTTAAAAAAGATATGCTTCAAAAATTTGAACTCAAATAATGAAAAAGCTTGTAAATTCGAGAAAAATTTCACAAAAAAGCAATTGATACATACTAAAATTATATCTTTATATATATTGATAAGCCAAATTAAGCAGTCTTTATGTTGGATATTCGCTATAGACTACTGTTTATAAACGAATACAGGTAAACGAACTGTATGTGCTGAGCTGTAAATTGACCTGTAAGGATTGCATTCGATTTTTACTTTCTGAATGTCTATTCAACTAAGATGATACAACTTTTAAAATGTGCAAAATTAACTGTTTGAATATAACGCAAGAGCGCTGTATCGGAATCATCTTCACATATTTTATCCAACAATAGATTAATTATAATGCTAGTTCTATTTGAGTAGAGCTATATTTGAATATATATATCATCAACTCTTAAAATCTATAAAATTCAAAGCAATTCAAATACAACCCCTAGGTGTTATATACGGGGGAAACCAGTAACATCAACTGCTGCTAGTATGTTTTCACTTACAGGACAAAAGCATCTAAGAAAGTCGTACGTTCCACCAACACTGATGAAATCTGACTCTTCGTAGTCAGGATTAAGCATTGTTACAGTTTCTAACCTAAGCTGTATGCAAAAAGTAAATACTATAAAAGAATTGCCATAGTATGAATTCGTATAAATATGCATCTACATCCATTTTATAAAAAATTCCTTCTCTAATCAAAAATTTATAAATCAAATTTGAACAAAAATTTTTAGAATTATGCTATAATAAAACTGGCAAATTGAGTAGGCTCCTAATATATTTCAAAGATTTATAACTTTTCAGAAATTATTCTGAAAGTTAATTTTAATAAAATAAGTGCATTTTTTTGTTGAAAAGTCATCTAAGTATGTCTGCCCTTACGAATCCCATTTCACAGGGGTCTTTTCTATTGTTATCAAAAGCCTTAAATTTCAATGGACCATTCCATAAATTTACCTTGGGACTGTCATACATTCGATTTATATCTATAAATCAAACTATTCATCATTGAAAACACATATATATATATATGTAAGATTTTACCCAAAAATAGAAAAATGACTTTGAATTATGCGTACATATAAAATTAATATCTAAAATTTGAAGCCATAAATTATTACAAATATAAATACAGAATAAAATTATAAGCACATCAATATATATTCCGAAATGCTTATGTATAAAAATGTAAAGCAATATCGAAAAGTCACCATTGACCTTTGAATATCATAATAATTTCGAAGTACAGATGATGTAGCTAACTGTTACTGAATGACAAAAGTTCCGTACGCAAAAAAGTTGAGAATTAGATTCAAACGAGTTATTTGGAGATACATGCAAAGATACCATGCGCATGTAGATAAAAAAATGCGTACATGAACACATTCATGCATATATAGCATACCTATGTAAATGAATATAAATTGATACATACGCATATCTCACCATATTATTGCCAGAATCAACAAAACTATCCGAATCATCTAAAGGCTGAAAAACCGTCTCAAAGAGCTTACATGCCGACATTAACACTCGCACACCCATGGAATGCGTCATGATATTAACCTAATACAAATAAAAAATCAAATTATAATCCTAAACCGTCCTTAACAGCACCACCAGAGGCCCTGCTACACATCGGGGCCACCGGCATCAACCAATGAGAATGACTAAAAACTAATAAAAGACTCATTTTGGAACATAAAAGAATGATTTTGCACCTTTTTATAGAGCTTTAAGCTAGTAATAAAATATTTGAAAACCTCATGCATGAATTGCAAAAATCAGTATCAATGAAATTGGAAACGAATATGTAGAATCAAGATATGAATGCCAAATTTGAGAAAAATAAGAGTCATAGCAATCCGCTTGATTTTGGTTCTGATACCTTGATTCATATTCTTACCCGTTTTAAAGTTCACCAAAAAATTAAATGCAGAGAGCAGCGCAGCTTGAAAAATGACAAAAATATTGCAACATATAAATAGCTGTATTGGCCATTTGCAATATTGGAGAAAAAATCATGTAAATAAAAGAGCCCCGTGGGGAAAATAAAAATACGTAAATATTTTTAATCATTTTTCGATTGTACAAGAATTTACATAGATAAAAACGAGTGTGATTTCGAAAATCACATTTATTTATATCAGCTACATTATTGGGTAAAACTTTTCAGGGAAAAAAATCTACGATTTGTCCTAATGTTCATATTTAACCTGACTAGCTCAGTAATGAACATGTTTCGATACAACCCATAAAATTTGGGTCCATCCAAGGCTAAGCACGAGTACATATTAACAATACTTTTTCAGGTACTGAAATTAAATTCCTTACACTTTTAAATGAAAGCAATAGCTACATTCATGGGAATCATCATTATTTTATGCATTGGTATTATTCTAGTTTAACTTACAGTCTTGATCATTGATTACATGGCTAGTCATGCAGAAATACGTGTACACAGAAATCCATGGAACTAACAGTGATTGCTATTGTGCACATAAAATGCCATTACCTCACCACAGCAATATTGTAAAAATATTACTTCTACATGGACTTTTTTCATAAAATTAGCCTTTTTATACTTTCAAATTATCCATGGTGGACTAGCAAAACATACCGATGAATAACCACTTTCAATATAAATTTTAAACCGAATATAAGACATATGTGTTTTAAATGAAACTATCAATTTTTTTCCAATTTTATCGAGCGGCAGTTGAATTATATCCCCTACTCGGTGTATTTGAATAGGAATATATTTTATATATTAAACACCTCTTAAGCAGCTCAAATATAACGCTAGGTTAAATGTTTGGGGGGAAGGTGTGTTACCTTAGTAATTCCCGATTCTCCTAGTTCTTTCAAAAAATATATGAAATCGTGTTGAGTTCTTTCACTAGTAGCCCCTCGGTCTCGAGCTAATGGATAAGTGACTAACTGAAATAAAGATTAAAAAAAGAAATGTTAGAATATATATGGCTTCGTAGTGACAGCGAAGAAATATTGTTCAAGATAGAAATCCACGTTGATTGTGCCAAGTGGGGAAATTCAGATGAAAAAAATTCATGATATGAAAATTATGCTGCATGGTATGTACTTGTATAAATCAGTATTTTAGTTTTACTAACTTCACATTTAATATAGAAATTACCTGCCCAGCTGGCCAGGTGAAGACAAATGGCAAAATATGCGGTGGAAAATCCCCCAGAGTTAGCAACTAAGAAAACAAAGTAAAGATATATATATATATATATATTAAAATAAGTTACCATCAACTAAAGCAAGTAATCACATAAGACTTGTAAGCATAATTTTTAATTGTACCTCGAGATTACTCCAATTTCATCAGAAATGTGTTACAGGCAATACTATTCCAAAAATACCCAATTAAACAAAATTGTCAACCTAAGTTTTAAAGCTTGTTGAGTCAGACCATTTTCATGTTATTCATATGCAAAACTTTGTTCTAGTCTCTTAGAGAGTAATATATACCGAGAAAAATTCAATGTTTTACTTAAGATTGTTCTAGAACAATATTCTAAGAACCATTTCTATGGCAGTAATTCAAAAATGGTTAATATATTATATATAACTAGTCAACTAATTAGTATAAATATAGACTACTGAGTTATCTAGTCTTATCTTTAATAACTTTATTTACAAGACTTGCGCTGAATTTGAGGCAATCGAACGTTACTATCTTGAATGTACAATTCAAATAGCCACTAGAAATTTACAAGCTGGCATAATCGCGATAGTTTTATACCATTTATAAAATAATTTTTTGAAAATCAATTGCTGGGTTTATTGCTGGGTTTATTACAACATGAAAATTACATAAAAGTTAACAATCTTTTCTCACTTGAGTTAAGATTTTCGAGGTCAGATTTTTTTAAGAGTTCATTTGACTGCAAATGAAGAAATTTAGGATTGAACAGTTTTACTGCTAAACGCTTAATTTCCAATTTATGCTAGCTTGAAAAAAGGTTGAAAATAAAAATGGACACTATAAAATCATATGAATCTAAAGTACCACAGAATATCTTTTTATTTGTATGGAAAAACACTATTCCTTCTTTTAAAAAATTGAAAGAATATGCGAAACAAATAGAATACCTTGCAGTTTCAAAACAGAATGGAGAATTACACCATAAATTCAGATTCATAAAATATTTCAGCAAATAAAAAACATTTTGATAGTCAAATAACATACTTTTTTATATTCCGAAATTCAAAATATAAGTACAATATAAATATTTATTTCTGTACCTGTGCTAAGGCATATAAACCCACTGCTGCGGAGGTACTAAATCCATGGATAAAAATTAAAGCTTCCGCCATGACGTGAGCGCTAGGTTCAGTAGTATTTCCCTATACAAAATTTATATATATAAATTTGTATTTGCAACAAAGTTCATACAATAATGATTTTTTGAAATTTACTATGTAAAAATTATAATTTATGCTAAATTAATCCATATGAAAAATAATCATGCAAATTATGTAAATATTACGTAGTATGAAAATAAATTCTACATTTATTCATATGTAAAACTACTCTACAATTAAAAAAGACTATATATATATATATATATATATATATTATAGCAAATAAATACTAAACATACCACTAAAACAATGCACTTAAGAATGACATCAGTGCTCGGGAATGCAAAAACTTTACGAATATATCACCCGGGAATAGTTCAGTCCTTTGCAAAAAGATGCATACAACTGTATCTTTAGCATTACAATAAAACAAAACAGTTCACCTTAAAGTAAACTACGGACAATATGAATCTGTCAAAACGGCTGAATCAATTCGTTATGCTCCAAATTCTTTTTATCCAAAAATCCAATGCTGAACACTTGGTGAAAATACAACTTTATTTATTTAATACTTGCAAATTTTTTTTAAAAGTAACTTCTTTATATTTGAGGCAAGTTTACTGTATGGACTTACTCTTCTAGAATTCATATTAGAAACATTTATAGCAGTTGCCTCTCTAAGGGCCCGTCTCAACCAAACAGAATAGTCTGCATCATCTACATGTATACTGCCATGCTCTGCCTCGCCATATTTAGATTCTGCAATAAAATTAGGAATTAGTGAAAGAAACCGAAAAAATCGAAACAAGACTGAAAAACTGAAAAAAAACAGGAACAACGAAAAAACTAAAAAAATTGGAAAAAAATAGATATGAATGCTAAAAAGAGGATAAAATGAAAAAAAAGAAAAAGCTTCAAATTGAAAAGTTTATATAGTCATAGCTAAAGTAAAAGTGATGCATTCTTTCCTTTTTCATTCTCTTCAGACAAAATTTATGCCTTTTTTCATGGATTTTTGCCCATATTTAAAGGGCTTCATATGTAAATTTTTTGTTGTTGCATGATTAAACTGCATCAGATATTTACCTATGATTGCTTCTTTAAGATAATTTCGACCAACGTCCCCTTTGCAATATGCTATCCCATCTGGAGGGTAGTGCTATAAAAGAGATAATTACTACAACAAATTAAATACAAATAATATGTAGAGTAAAAAAGAGGCAATAAATTGTTCAGTATCGATTAAACTCGATAAAAAAGCAGCCTACAATAAATGGGGTGCAAAATGACATGGAAGCGTAAATTCCTTTACTTAAAAATTATCTTTGGAAATACGATTTCCCTGTACCAAATCTGACCAGAATTGTAAATGAGCTGTTAGCATAATTCACACTCAAGCAAGAGCAGCAAAGGCAAAGCCACAAAAAAGCCTGAACAACATAAATGATGACTGGCATGCTGGTAACAATTTCATCAAATAAGTACAAAAAAACAAGCTAGTTAATAAGTATCATACAAAAATCTTTATATCAATCCTTGCAATAATGACTTTAATTTAAAACAAGTTGTTCTGATTGTAACTGTGTCAGATATTATTAAATGTGAGAATAAGCCTAGAACAGTTAATTTGTTGTTCAATATGATAATTAGGATTATTTTAAAGGTTTCTTTTTGTAATGTCAATTCATCAATAATTTAAAAGCACAAAAATTCGCGTATTTCGGAGACTACTATCTCAAACAAATGATATAAAAATATATTTAGTCGATCGAAAACTGTGTGCACACTGGAGATTACTACATCAATTGATGAGATAAGAATGTTTTTAGTCGATTAAAGTTGGATCTAGCCAATTATATGTTGGTTTTTACCTTTTTCTTTATAATACTATCAATTGGACTGACTAAACTAGCAATAGCCCAAAGTGCTCCAGGGGCTCCTTTAGGGGGGGAGCTAATAGCTCCTATTTGTGGCAGATGCCTATTTAAAAATTCAAAATAAACCTCATTCAGGTAGTAATCTTTCACGTTCATGAAATGAAACCACGTGGTCGCACACTCAAAGGGGTAGAAGTTAAAATAAATCCATCTTATAAGATCCCAAAAATAGACAAATTTCTTTATATTCAAAGATCTATCACCATTTCAACCATCTTCATGCGAACATAACACCCATATTCTATATTCGAATAGACTATTAGTATGTATTGTATTCAAATAGTGCCTCACTCTAAGGAATGTACATGATTTAATTATTGCTATTTTTCGATTGAATTTTAATATTTTAATTTATCATAATATCATTCTTTCAAAACTATTACTAATTCACCCTTGATATTATGTTCGAATAGTAACCTAATTGCGTAGTATTCGAAGATTTCCCTTTAAAGGTTCGATTTGGCTGAAATGAACACTATGAAAGTAAAATATATAGAAAGATTTTCACTATTCTAGTATATGCAACGCCTGAGGGTTTTAAACGAATAAATTTTTTTTATTTGAATAGAATCCTTACCATATTTCAGCTACGTACGATTCAATTATATCACAGGGGAGCTGTATTTGAACAAACAAATGAACTTTTAAAAACTGCAAAGTTCAGAGCAGTTCGAATACAACTCTCTAAAAATAATTAAATTTGGGTGATACCTAAATTTTCTGTAGCAGCGCATACAATAATAGCTAGTACACTAAATTTTGTACTGGTCTATTTCATCATGATATATTCAAATATAATAGATTAGAAATATCACCATAATTGTTCGTGTCAGTCCTGGCATGCAATTAACTGTTTTGCAAGTGTTATATTCGAGGGAAACTTGTAGCTCAAATCATTTTAAAAAATACATGTAACAGCTCTTTAAAGCAGTAATTACGACTACAATGCTAAAATATCTGCAAACCTATAATATTTTATGATGTGTCCATGAAAAACCAAAAAAATTATTTTTTTTAAATGTACCAATCGAACATTGCTAAAATGATTCAAGTTCATAACCAGATAGATACAAATATATGAAACGATCAATTACGTTCGATTAATGCCGATATTATTGAAATACTAAGATGACTCAACAATATCCCTAATTTCTTACAATTCAATGAAAAAGCGAAGTATAAAGAATCATATCAAACTGAAATAAAATGCCTCATTCATTTGAAGAAAATTGACTGCGCACAAATATCTATGAAATTAATTTTACCTGAAGAACTTTCCGCTGACAGAACATTCCACAGATGCTATGCTATATACTACACCAACACTCCTATGCTTTGGCACAAAAAACATCTGGTCGATGTATTCCTTCTGAAAAAGTGAAAAACATATATATATATATATATCATGTACAATTTTAATCGAATCCTTTTCACATGTCTGATACATTCATAAAGACATACAATTAATCATCATTTACTACATTATTACTAATATATTCGTCTATATCCGTATGTATCACTCAATCTGAACTGTCATGACGATCTGTATTCAGAGCCACGAAGTTCAGTTTTGGCAGCATTGAATCCAAAAATAATTTGCTTATTGTGAAAAATAATACTTCTGTTTGTCTCATCTCTCCAATGTAAGAACATCGTATTCTAGAACAACTACAATAAACAGAGTAAAATGAAAAATTCCAAATCTAAATTGATCATTTATTATCTATTAAAATTGATATCTACATTTAAAATGGCGAGTTATCAAATTCAAATTTAGAGTTTTATCTCATCAAATCACAGGTCGTATACAGTTCAATTCTACAGTTTGATAGTCAATATGTACATGATTCATATATATATATATATATATATATTGCATATATATCGAATTTTCAACAAATCTTGAAGTTAGAAAGCCTACATTGAAACAAAAGAGGTCTTAGTGAAACATTATATAAAAATTATACCTTTGAATAAATTTGAGCACAACAACTTCTAGATTAACACTGATCATGTGGCCCGTGAAAATACTATGCTAATCAATTTGCATATCAATTTTTGAATATTTTAAAAATAATATCAACTTCCAGCAAAAGCGCGTTGAATTGAATCTTACTCATGTTACCCGAAATTCATTAACCGCATTAGGCAAAAGAGCATTATCGAGGGTGTCGAGATATCGTTAGTCATGTCTAGTTATACTTGTTTCTATTGATACAGACTAGTATAGCATACAATCCAGTAAACTAGCCATTACTTGAATATGCAGGTACAGAATAAGTTCCAAGAACAATTTTATGAAGTATAACTCTGTACTCTATAGAATCACCCTATAGTTTCCTATTTCCTCTTCATAGCAGCTGTTTCGGAATTTTTGTGATAGAAATTTATCATACGCATCCTGGACTGAATGTAATGAAACGATACTGGAAATAAGTTTGCCAGTAACGTTACAAATGTGCAATAACATATCCAGTAATAGTAACTTCACATTTTCAATGGTCCAGTAACATTCAAGTTACAGAAACATCAAATTAACTAGCGCATCAAGTAACAGTAATTCCAATTATGATTAAGATTAGTGAACCAAAGATGCATGGAGACAGAGAGGCAGCAGAGAGAGAAGATAGGCAAAACAAAGTGATATTATAGAATCTCTAAAGTGCACAATTATACTTCAACATAGAATTGTTCTAAAAAACTGTTCTGTAACTGCTTGTTAGAGAAAGTAGCATTGACATTACTATTATTAAGTTACATTAATCCAAGGTATGCAATATTTACCGGGAGAATCATATATATATATAAAGGCATTTCATGTACATTACCTCCTGTCGATTTGAAACAAGAGCTATGCGCGTAGAATGAAATGAGTATCCAGTATGACACTCCAGTGATTTAAAAGGCGCACTAGGGACACCATGATGCCACCAACCAGTTAAGGTTTCCCCATGTTCGCCTTCTTCTTTCCAACGACCGGCACCATGTGGACGGCGAGCTTCGTCTAAGCCGCCCGTGTAGGCCACTCTTCTCCAGCGAAGATCATCTATACATATAACAAGATTTATACATAATTAAGCGTTTTTTATGCATTAGTAAATATATAATCATATACTTGAGATAAGTATGAATATTTGCATATGCATTTTAATATACGTATGCATACGTATTTATGATACGTATGTACATGTGCATATACGAATTTATGGATATAAATATACAGATACAATTAGGTAGCGTAGAAAAAAATATATATATTACATTTATATTTACCATCAATAAACAACATTTCTTGCAAAATATAAGGCAAGTATCTGAGCTTCCTACGAGGCCAGGACAAATACGCCATTTCATTGCGACAAACTTGACCAATAGCACGCAAGCCATAATATTTTGGCCCCAAAGTGCCACTACGAACGGCAGAAGGATACCCTAGAAACATGCATGCAAGCATACAACCTTCCATATTAAATACTTCGACAAATTTATGCAAATGAATAAAGAAACCATCAACAATTTTTCATATAAGAACGTTACAAATGAACGAATCATGCAGTATTATTGGTTTACATGTAAATGTGTGTAGATATGAAAGAAATAGCATTAACATAAGAGAGGAAGATTTGGTTGTTAAGGAATGAATATATACCAAGAGGGCAGAAATCCATATTTATGGTGGCAAGCTATAGAGTTCAAAATACAAATAAATTCTTTCATGTTACAGTTCAATACACAGTTCAGTTCACAGCTCAATACACAGTTTGGTTCACAGTTTAATATACAGTTTAGTTAATTGTTCAATGCATAGTTCAGTTTTAATCATTCAGTATGTAATATTCATGATTCCTACGCAAAGGACCAAAAGTAAATGTCAAATATGTAAAAGTAGACATATGTTTAAGGTTCTATCCACACTAAAAATCAGTAAATTTATTGAATATATACATTTATCCATTGAAAATTTGCACACTCAGAATGAAGTAAACCATTGAATCAAAAATATACATATTATCATTTATTATTAACCATATCTTGAAAAAGTATGATTCATGCATGATTTTACCTTATTAAAGATTGCTTTACTTGTATCCATCAGTATATTTTATCTTACAATTTGACTTGAGCCAAAACTCAGATCAATGGACGCAATGACTATTTTGCATACCAGAAGGCCCATATAATTAAAGTTGCAAGTTGAAATTTTCATATTAAGCATGTATAAGAATAGATGGGGGTTGCCTATGTATATGCATGGAACATGACATTTACTAAGTTTAGAACAGTTTTTATAGCATTGACGCATACTATGATATAAAGATAGAAGTGCAATTAGAAAAAAGAAATATTCAGCAAAAACCCTCTGCTGAATAAATGAAGAAAATAATGTGCTCTGAAAGGTGTTATTTGCTTCCGGTTTGAAAATATTAGAAAATTAACGGAATTTTTCGTTTGATACTAGCTCCTTGGCCCGTTTACTGGTATTGGGATACAAATTAGTGGGAAAATAAGATAAAAATAGTTTCTTAAGAAAAAGTTATAATTCAACAAAATGACAACAAACTGAACAATATTATATCCAGACTATGTAAACAGTAAAAAATGTCATTGGTTGACACAAACATAGGTTACTAATTATCAAATCGATTATTGCAGCATTACTAGAGAGATGCTACAAGGAGAGCTGACATGCAAGTAATTTACTAGTGTAAAAATGAACACACAATCTAAAGCGATATTGGTCGTTTTTGGTCAATTAAGTCTTGGGAATATGTGAGAATCCCGAATAGGCACCCTGGTAGGTTAAGTTCAGTGTACTAAGAAAGCGGTATAACATAAGCATAAATATGACTTTGATTTTCAGTAAATCCTAATTCTAAAAAACTTCAACGTATATCACCCAATTGATGCTCGCTATGAATCAAATTCCAAACCAGACACCATCTATACCTCCCACAAAACAAATACTCTATAGAATACACCCCCTACATTAATATATACTTCTTTCTGTATATGCTTGTACTTCAGCCTATACGATCACCTAAAAAAAATCGAATTATATTGTGTCACAACAATTCTTACAGGCCCCTTTGCAAATAAATGTAACAATTAAAAAATGTTTACTACTCCATCCCACAGCATCTCGGTGGTTCTGAATCCGAAGCATTTATTAAAATAATTACTAGTAAACGCTATAACCACTAATGCTAGTACCTTACAATTTATAAGTGCAAATTTCAAAAAACCCATAAACATGCGTTGGCATGGACCTTTCTTCTTCAAAGTGACTACGAATTTTTGTGAGATACTGAATGGACTAAATTAGATTAATACAATAATTTATAAGCAATACATTTATTTGTTAGCGCAAAACCTGTCTGACAATGCAATGTCGACACTCTAAATATATGCAACAATATGAGAAATTAAAAAAAGACTTACAAGTAGTGCGAGCTACATGGAAAAAGATCGTTATTATATTTACTGCCACCGCACAGTATAGCACAATTTGCTTCATTTCTTCATGTCTATCAGAAAGATCGCTCTTAAAAAAAGCCAATGGATCCCTTGTAGCTATAGACAGCACTAACCATGCCAAATAAAACCTGCAGACAAGTTTCAAATGCATATCTGTATACATCAGAATGAATATCTGTATACATCATTGTGTACACTTGCATGTATCAGCAAGTTGGAACCTCCAATCAAATCATTGCATCCCAAAAATTTCCCATAAACTTGTAAGATAAAATTTGTTGAAAGCAAATTTGTTACATCCAGGGTTTAAAGTTCATGAAGGTAATTGTTATGTCGAATATAAGAATTTTTAACTAAATAAGTTAATTCCAGATATATACTTAAAAATAATTTAAAATATATACTAATAAATAGCTTACAATAATGCTAAATCATGAAAAATAAAACATTCCTATTCACAATTAACGTACCAAATCATTATGTATGAAAGTGTCGTTAACAGCAACCAGGAAAGTACAAGAGTCCCCAATCCTACAGCCAAAATTTCAGATGACTTGCTTTTTGCTGTTGATATCGAGCCAACTATTGTTGCAATTATGACAAAATATATAACTCTTCTTCCCCATTTTTCCCAATTTTGGTCTTTCTTATAAGTCCCCTGCAACCGCCTTAAAAGCTGTCGATAAACCTATGTAGAGTAAAACCTCTCTAAAATTAATTCCTCATTGTAATTATAACATGTTTGCATACAAAAATACATGCATTCCATTAAATTGAATTTCTAAATGACGCATTAAATACCCACATATTCCGGATTTGCATAGTTAAAATTAATTTAATTTATTAGCAACCGCACTAACCACCTGTGTAGAACATAAAGTATATTTAAGGCAAGCATGGAGCCATACGGTAGTTTTAATGAAATCTTTATTTTTTAGAAACAATTAAGAAATTCAAATCAAATAGGAATGATAAAGGAACTTTCATTGTCTAAGTTTCAAGTATAGTCCGAGAAAATACATAAAAAATGGCCTTTTCTAGCGCATACTGGATGCCTTCCACGAGAAAAAGTACGTTGGAGAATGAATTTCGAAGTAAATATGTTATTTGAGAAGGTTTAGTAATACCGTTGCCTATTTATAAAGCTGCATATACTCAAACTAATATATATATAAATATTTGCATGTTACATCTGCAATCTCCACTGCTAGAAAATCCTTTTAACAGGGTTCAAAGAGAAAAGAGTAAAACATGACCACCTATTCATTGGTTTAACAACGGGTGCAACGAGGTTATATGCTGGGGAATGCACTCATACCATAAGGTTGAACGTAACTTCAGGATTCCACTCCAAAGGCTTGATACTCGGGTCTGGCATATGGCTCATTAAGTGAGAGAAACATCTCTCGCTCATCATATTTAAGCTAAACTCATCAAGCATTGGAGCTGCGTCATCATCGTTCACTAGATTCATATATCCAGTAGCAAAAGTACCACGATCACGAGCGTTTATTTGACTCCCATTATTAGCACCATTTTTGTCAGGAAGCAGTGGCGCTTGGTCTGTTGACATGACTTATTTCAATGTTCTTTCTTTTCAGGTGTTCTCTAAGTTTGAACACATTTAAAAATTGCCTCATTAAATGAGAAATTATGCATTTTTCTAGAAAGAAACATTACCCGAAAATTCATAAAATTATTCTCAATTTTAGAATGATCAACATACCTCATGTGTTCCAATTTACCCCGAATTGCCTCGAATCGTATTATCCCGAATAGTTCCTAATTACCCCCTAATCGCTTTACTAGTTTTTTCGCGCTAAACCACCAATTTCAATTCGCTTGCTGCAATATAAAATGTACCAAATTGTTATTATCGATTATAATATAAATTAGTGGTTAATAATTAAAGCTGCTTGGGTCTTGCTGCCATAGGAATTTACTCAAGTCTAGTCCACTGCTGGATTATTCTACTTTACTGAGTTCTTCATCTAGCGCAAGAGACATATTGCTGGCCTAAGTGCTGATTTATGTTATTAGGTCTAGTCGTAGTTACAGTTATAGCACTACTTAAAAAAATAGTACTCGCAGAAGCTATGCATGATATATTTTTATTCCTAGAATTTTACATTTTTAGTTTTTGTACTTGAACTTTACCAATATTCCATCATGCATGACACATTTTTCTTGCAAAATTTTAAAACGAGAAAGACTTTGTACCATTCTCACCTTTCAGAAATGCTTTAAAGTAGGACCTTCCAACTGAAATACAATAAAACTGAAAAGTAGTAATATTATTTGCCTTTTTCAAATCCTATATCACTATTTATAAAATGTTGAAAAAACTCCTCACTTTAGTAGCGTACTGTACAAATAAATGAATTTTTGTTCACTTAAATTGAAAAAAATTTGATGTATTCATGCCTAATGCAAATTTGACTTTAAAATTGCAAAACATGATAGATACTTTGTCAATAAACCGCTGTTAGGACTTGCAAGGAAAAAAGGGTTAAACAAGAGAGAATAGAACAGAGAAAGATTACAAGATAAGGAAGATGGATCAACAGCAAGAAAGGGAACAAGGGAAAGAAAAGAAAATATCTACTAACTCTTATGCTATGAGTGTACTTGAGTGTGTTGTGTGTGTTGTATGTTTTTACTATTGAACAAAAATGTAAACATCAAGTATATAAAAGAATAATTTATGACTAACTTAAAGTTGACAACTAGAAACTTTTCCCATAGGCTAATTCATGAAGTTATCAACAAAAGAATAGAACAAATATTCCATTGGTTGATTTGAAGAAAGTCAAAATATGCATAACAGAATATATAATATAGAACATTCTAGAACATGCGGATCTAATGCATAGTTGTAGTCCTAACAGTAGCAACAACTACAAATGGAAATACTCATAGCATTTGTGGATATTTCAATCAAATGCTTATTTTACCTTGATTCTTTATGAAAACATATCTAATAGCTCCATTCAAGCCAATGTTAAGATTTTCAAGGAAAAGGACGTTGAAGTAGCAAGAAAGAATAGATCAAAGAAAGTTGACAAAACAATGGAGATGGACCAACATCAATAAAAAGGAACAACAAAAAAAAATGAAAGCAAGTTTATTAACTTTTGTGTGTGTGCATGTATTGTTTTCACTAATGAATAAAACATAAACAATATTTATAAAAGAATAATTCATGACTAGATTTAAGTTGATGACTAGACACATTCACATTGGTTGGGCTTGTGGAGCATCATAGAGTTAGAGTAGACCATAAATTCCTTGGCTGATTTCTGGAGTATCATGAAGCAAGAACATGTTGTGATGTACAACAAGACAGGCAAACGATGTAAGAGAGTGATGGCTAAAATGTACATTATATCTCAATCTGTGTAAGAAGTGATTACAGTTCTCCAGCACAATATTACTAATTTTAGAACTATTTTATGACTACCCACTCTTTGAGAATACAACTAGCATAAAACAAAAAATGTTCCAAATAGGAGCATCTGCAGTTATGAACAGAAAAAGAATTAACTCATAATACAAGTTGGTTCCTGATAGAACAGAACATAATACAGAACAATCTAGAACAGACAGATCTAAAAAAATAACTGTAGTCCTCACAGCCAGCTAATACTTTCAGTAAAACGTATTAACACAGCAAATAAATTTTTTCATTTGGAAGAAAATTTTATCAAAACTGTGATACTGAACTTAAGTCATTACTTATTTATTCAAAATATGTAAAAATTGATAAAAGTAAATTGAACAAAAGAGTATTCAGAATTTTTAATAGCTCTTCTTTTATGAAGAGAAAAGAAATAAGTACTTGTTCTTCTATTTAACAGAAACAGCTCTGATGATAGTTCAAAAATTATAAACATAAACCTAATTCAACTTGTTTTACAGATCAAATGTTATGCTATATGTAAAAAATATGGTATTTGGAATATAATTTTGATGCAAAACTTTAACTTAGATCTAAAAAATTGATTATTTTCACCAAAACAAATTATATCTATATTGCTCAATAAGTACAAAAATAAACTTAATTTGAAGAAAACTGTCTAATTTAGATTAAATTTTTTACAAATGAATGTATTTATTACAATTTAATATTGTATCTACAGTATCAGCATGAATAAACCAGAAACTTCTGCAAACAGCAAAATGAACCATGAAAAATACATCACTATTTACAAATTCTAATGACCAAAATGATAAAAAATAGATTTGTTCTGCAAAAAAAGGGTCTGGATATATGCCACTAACTTTATGCACTACATAAAATATGATTTTTTAGAATGTACATATTATTAAAAGCTATAATATATCATAACTAAAATACTAAGGCTAGTTTTAAAAAATGATTGCTTAGAAATTTTCCATCTGCATGACATATTTATATTTTAAGCAAAATCTGTAATCAATTGTAGGTACAAGTTGCATCAAAATTGAAAATTTACACAATTATCTAGATAAAACTATCAGGGCCTAATATGTTTTTGCTATGTTTCATGTTAGAATCATGATTCACTTGTATGTTATATTGTTTATTCATGCACAGTTCCAAGAAGTTGTATTCATAGTTTGATCTAATTCATCTTGTATGCACGTAGAATAAGATGTAGGATTTTGACAAGAATCACTCTCATCAGCACATGAGATAAGATTGATATAATTATATATATTGTGTAATATCTTTATAATCCTAGTTTTATCTTGACTTCTTGGATTACACATCAGTGCAATTTGTTAGTCTTA
Source organism: Vaucheria bursata (assembly GCA_032358265.1). Taxonomy (NCBI): domain Eukaryota; class Xanthophyceae; order Vaucheriales; family Vaucheriaceae; genus Vaucheria; species Vaucheria bursata. The sequence goes on along the minus strand of JAULBW010001218.1, from coordinate 2,091 downwards.
ACAGAAACTTTATATAAAAAATATCATTTCTTCAAGTCTTAATTTTTATTCAACGTTCAACAGATCATCAACACTGACTCCCATGAACAAATTTTCTAAGGGCATCAGATGTTCTACAAAAATATTTGGTATTAGCAAGATAGCACTTATCATTCAATTGCTGAAGTATAGCTACTAGCATAAGAAGTTTTTCTAAATATCTCTATGTCTACTAACAGTTTATTTGCTTGCTTTTTATAATGCAAGCAGTAATACTACCTTGAAAACTATAAAATAAAAACTATGGTTTGAATCTCAGTAAATAAAAGGAACTTGAAAAAAAGAACAGATTTGTTAAGTTATGTATCATGCAGAAGATGCAAACAAAGAGAGTCCTGTCTCATTAAAAAAGGCACAAAGCAATGCTATAAAAATACTAAAATCTTTTATGGCTACTGTAACATTCCTATCTAAATATTGTTATGCATTCTCTGTTACTACTTCAAACCAAATATCAGATCTACATTGCAATCAGAAGTTTAAAATTGGCAGTTTATTTTTTGTTTTATATGGTCATTTTTTTGTCAAGAACTGTTATTTTTTTGTTTGAATCATTTTTTCATTTTTTTGCATTTTCTATAATAATTTTAATATATTGTAATTGCCATGATTATTATTGCTATGGCACTTTCTATTTCATTTTCAAATCTCAACAAGTTGTAACCCTGCTGGTATATATACAACATTTTAAATTTTTCATCCTTTTTTATTTGATTTTGTTAGGACTTGAGCATGCATAGTCATACAGGTTTAAACCAAGCAACTTTTTCAGTCTCAATACTAGGACAAAAGCTTTGCTATATTTTTTTGTAGTAAATATTCATAATTAGTACTGCATTGTACAGTAATAGCAGTAGTAGTTCATACGTACTACATAGTTCAACTTAATTTGTATTGTGCTGTCTCTGCTTCAAGTGGCAGAAACAGCATCTAATAATACATAACTCCTATCCGTTTTTCCTTGTTTTCTGTTGAAATTCTCTTTGGCAATTCAGATTTTGTCCCTAATCTGTCTGCACCTTCATCTTGTTAGTTTTACCTTCTTTGTATTAGCACGTTTCTAACAGTTTTCTAAAACTGTTTTTTTACTCTCTTCTCCCTCTCTTCTCTAAGTGGATTCTTTTACTGCTTTGCCACAGCATCTAGTTTCCCTTCTTACATGGGTCTTATCTATACATTTTCATTGGTTTAACATATTTGGGCCCTAAATTCCTTTTTGTTTTCTATTTATCAGGTCCTTTTTCTCTTGTCTCTACTTTTAGTCTTTAAATAGTGGTGTCCTTGCTTTGTGTAGCACTAACTCTTGTTGGTTTCTTTGAATTAGCTCTTTTATTTGTGTTTACTAGTCCATCTAACTTTTTTTGCCATTTCTATTTTTTCCTTTTTTGCTTTTTATTGCCATATGTGTTAGGAATTGATTATGTGCCATGTAATCTTATTACTTTATCCATTCATATTCAACTGCTATGGAAATAGCTGTGTCTTCTGTTGTCAAGACTGATTCTTGGTAACACAGATATTTGATCTTATATACTGCTTTTACACTTTTTGAGTATTTTCTGTTCCATTGCTTTCTTTATTATTTTTTGCCTAGCTATATTTTGAGGATCTTACAGTCCATGCAACAAAAAAACGCAAAAAAGATGAAATTGGAGGAAAAGAATCACCTCCCACAAGCAGGTTGTAATGTGTAAATGGTAAGAAAAAAAATGATACACATCTGGTACTGGCAATTTAACATTGACTTTGAAAGATTTCAATATCAATTCCATCCAAAATGATTATTTAAAATGACCAGCTTATTTTAAAGTATGAACTTTGGATAGTTTATTTACAATAAAAAGTTGTAGTCAGCTTTGTAATGTAAAACCCAGTAGTGTCAATACTATTGACTGTAGAGCATTTACTAGTTGTAAAAAATTAGCATTTTAATAAGTCAGGTATGTTATTTGTGCAATTTTCATTCTTGTAGCTCTATGTCAGGAATGTAAAATACAACATAAACACAAGGAATTTGTGACAGAATACGTATATTATTACATCCTAAATTGT
>JAULBW010001207.1:0-28332 GCA_032358265.1 Vaucheria bursata | reverse complement strand
TCTATTGCTGTAATCCATCTTCCTTCTTCCAATCTTGTTTCTTGACCCTTTTCCCTATCTTTTACAAGTCTTGACATGAACGTCTACAATTGTATTTCCAATGACCAGCAGAATATCCCCAGAATTAGATATCTGGTTGATAGGTGCTTGATATTTACAACAACAGAACCTTGTAACTCCTTCACTTCTCTGCTATGTATTCTGTACACACTGCTGCTTTGCAGAGTATTGTTATTTCTATATGAAGAGCTCTTCCCTGACATATTAAGGGCCTGTCAATTGCATATTGATACACATATTATGCATCAGCTTTAATTTGCTTTTGAATTCATATAGTTACTTGCATATATTAGCATGCTGCTTGCTTGCTTGTGTCTTGTTTTAACAGAACTGACTTATATAGGTAACTATTTATTTATGTACATGATGTTCCAATTTAGTGTTGTAAATGTGTTCACAGCTCCCAATGCAATCACTGCTTCATACAAATTTTTTAGATTAAATTTATATATACTAAATTGCAGTTTTACTATGCACATGGCATCTAAAGACATTTTAGTATCAACTGAAAAACACAAAAAGTAGTAAACATTATGTGTTTTTCCTTTTTGGTTTCCTGATTTTTTGTTACAATTGATAATTGGTTTTTCTAATGAAATCTGCCTTGATACCATATCAATCATTTTGTGTTCCAAAGCAACCAAATCTAGGAATGAATGATTAGGATTACTCATTTTTTGTTGATTCATTGGTAACAATGTAAGAGGAAAGCAAAAAAAATTAAATGTTCTATTGCTTAATGACCAAGCTAATTGATACTGCACCTACATCATCAAAAAATTTAAAGATATCTCAGTATCAAATCTAGGTGCAATGTTGTTCAACGAATGGTAAGAATGAATTCTCACTTGAAATAAATTATGAAATACAGTTTTTCCAGAGCTCCAGTTTTTTAATTGGTGAATAGTAAGGACTTGTTTGTCAAAATATACTAAAAACTGTCAAACAATACATCCTTGGGAAATATCAGATTTTTCCAGAATGATGCAATAAGGCCAGCAATACACTGCAAAATGCTGCATAAAAGTCAGACTGCAGTAATTACAAGGTCATCACTTGGGGGAAATATTGCCAAGTTAATGCAAAAACAACTGCTAGAGAATTTGGAATTGATGATAAGGCTGAGGCACCAAAACCAAGAATCAATGTAATTACAGCAAATACACCAGATGATGAATCAAAAGATTTGATGCAAAAAATAATTAAGAACTTATATGCATCTGTTAAATTAGTTCACAAGACTTGCAGAGTTCTAACTGATTGGTCAAAGTTTGTTACAAAGAAAAAAGTTCCAGGATGCTGTGCTTAAGAGCCGAGAGTGCTCCAAAACAATATCTGCAGAGTTTACTACTATGCCTTAGAAGTGACTTAGCTTGCATGACTGCTTCAAGTTGCAGATGCTATAGTTTTTTTCCAAATTTAAAGTTAAGGGAAGTTTTTCCTCAGTTTTTTTGTACTATATTTTAGAAAATATTTTGTAGTATGATGTGCGAGCCAAGTGATATCAGAGAGCTTGTAGGACCGAATTTATTGACTCAAGATTTGTTGACTCAAGATTTGTTAACTCAAGAGAGAATCGATTTTGTATAAACTTGAAATTCAACAAATCTGAAATTTATAATCAAAAATGATAATAATATATTAATCATGGCGTACTCGAACTATCAAACAAATCTATATCCTTCATCCTACGGTGGAGGACAGCATGATGGATTGTTTCGGCAACCTCGCCAGCAGGGTGCAAAGCAAGGACTACGACGTACAGTTGATGTTAGCAACTGTATTACTCTCTACTTATGTAATCGAATGTACGGCACCCAACTTCCCATGCAGCCTCATAGTAATTACGTACGTCATATGCTTCCACCGATAGCCGCACAAGATAATGCTGCTACCTGCCTATGCACGCACTGGGTCAAAGCCAGCGTTAATAAGCAGCGAAGCCCAGTAAATGTTCTCTCCTGGGCCCCAGAAGGAACCACTCGTTGTATCACTGGTAATTGCAGTGGCGAATTCACTCTATGGAAAGATGGAGCATTCAATTTTGAGAGAATTATGCAGGTAAAATATCAATTTGATGCTAACAACGGGTGCGTTTTTAGTGTTAGGTTGGTCCTTTCGTCCTTAATAAATATAGTACGCTCAATAATCTTCGTGACTAATAGTATTACATTTCTCTGCTAAGCTTGGGAAAGTTTATTCCAGCAGTTCTGTTCTTTTGTAGAGGGTATTTGATTTAAATGTTAGCGAAAACTTAATTTTTTTTCGAAGTAGTTGCAGATATTAATCTGCTACTAATAAATAGTAAGTTGATTAAAGAGAGGCAATATATTTTAAACATTATATATAATCACATGAGTAAAGATTGTGTGCATCACTTACTTTTATTGGTATTCATTTACTGTATACTGTTAGAGCATATTAATTTTGTAAATTTTAAGTATGCAAGTTCAAAACCATTTAAATTTATTTGTGAAGCTACAAATATTTGCTTTGAATTGTCTTTCACTTATTTCAGATTTCTTGTGTTTTTTTACCATATTATGATTGCAACAACAACTGTAATAATTTTATAGTTCTAAATCAACAGTGCATTTTTATTGTTGAATAGAACATTATACACAGAGATTACATTTCCTATATAATTTGTTTCTATCGCACAGGCTCATGATACAGCAATTCGAGCGATGACGTGGAGCCACAGTGGCAGTAACATGATCACTGCAGACAACGGTGGCATAATTAAATATTGGGAGCAGAGCATGACCAATGTCCAAGCCTTCCCTTCTCACTCTGGGCAGCCCGTTCGAGGGCTCAGTTTTGCTCCTCAAGACACTAAATTCGTGTCGTGCTCCGATGACTCTACTCTTCGAGTGTGGGATTGGGAGCTGTATAAAGAAGAACGAACACTATCAGGCCATGGTTGGGACGTTAAAACATGCGAATGGCATCCGTTTAAATCCCTTATTGCTAGTGGTAGTAAGGATAACTTGACAAAATTATGGGACCCCCGAATGGGTACTGCACTTAGTACGCTATACGGACACAAGAACACCGTGATGAAAGTAACTTGGAATAAAAATGGCAATTGGCTTTTAAGTGCAAGTCGAGATCAACTTATTAAGCTCTATGATATACGGACTATGAAAGAACTCGCTGCGTTTAGGGGGCACAATAAAGAGGTGACCTCTCTAGCATGGCATCCTCAATTGGAATGCCTTTTTTTGAGTGGGGGGTTTGATGGTACACTTATATATTGGATTGTTGGGTCGGATCACCCTGAGGCAACTATACCACAGGCTCATGATGAAACGGCGGTATGGGATATTGCGTGGCACCCCTTAGGTATGCTATATCAATATTCCAGTTGATACTCCATTTTAAAACTGATAATATCAGTTACACCATAAACTGATACTACTAGTTACACCAAAAATTAGCAGTTAATCGTATACATCGAATTAGATATATCAGTGCATAACAGCAAACGGAGTCGATGGAATGGTAGAAGTATCAAATTGTAATAGAATATTTTATTTAATGGACTATCGATTTGTGGAAAATAAACTGAACATGAGCAATTAATTTGCATCTTGAAATGATAAAAAACAAATATAGATAGCGTACATATGTACAAAAAGTGCAATCTTTCAGTAGAAATAAATATCTAAATTACAAATTTCTTGTCTGAATTTTCAATTTTTTGTCTTAATTGTTTGTTTCTTATTCATTTTCATTGTTCGATTGAATTTCGCTTACTTCATTTCTGATATATATCTAAGGTGCATCAAAATATATTATGCTGTATAAAATTCAGTGCATAACTCATGTATAAAGAAATTGTTTTCCTCTATTTTCTCTCTGGTGCTCCTATATTATTTTTATTCAATCATCAACTATTATTAGCAGTATTAAATATAGCCCTGCCATTGTATCTTTAGGCCATGTCGTTGCAACTGGAAGTAACGATCATACTGTAAAGTTTTGGGCTAGAAATAGGCCTGGGGATCCATTAGGAGTCGAGCCTGAAATAGATGAAGAGGGGAATACTATTGAAGGGACTGGGGGAGGACAAGCAGATACTGGTCATATGCAAGAGATGACTAGTAATAGTACTAGTTCGAGTGCTATTATGATTCCGGGTATGGGTACTCGCATTGTTAGACCCCCTGTTGGTAAGAATCATCTGTATCTTACATCTATACGTGCATACTTATTGACTTAAAACTTTTAGTGCAAGTACAAATACTTTGTGAAAATGTACATTCTACTTATTCTTCAATACTATATACTTGCTTCTCTTGTTACCTAATAATGCTTGGTACAATAAACTCTGGATTAGAAGAATTTGTCTGAACCACTGAATAAATTTGGATACAAATCCAAGTACCTGAAATCGGAATCAATATTATTTTTAAGTAAATATTCTATATAGATCTGAATTTTACTCTATCAAAGATTAAATGAAAGAGTGTTTCTTTCTTTATCATCTATGATTTGTCCAATTGACCTAATTAGATCACAAATCTTTGGTATTGGTGTATTTATTTCAGGTCAGGATTTTGTTCAAGGATCGGGAGGGATATGGGGAAGAGGGGTGCCCCCCTTGGGATATGTGTGTAACCGTTGTCATCGACCAGGGCACTATATAATGGAATGTCCAGAGCCCAATAAACCACCCCCTGACTATGTGTGCCATCGTTGCGGAGAGGGGGGGCATTTCAGGGCAGATTGTCCTGTTAAACCTGTTGTGCCCTCGCAAACTGGGATATCAATTGGAATGCCTACCCAAACTGGGCTACTGATGGGGGTTCCCCCCCGACCGGGAGTTAATTTTGCATCCCCCATGATTCCCCCTGTGCCGCCACACCCTTCTGTTTTGGGAGTGAAGCGATCTTCTCCAACACCATAAGCACTGATCTTCATATATTAATGTACATATGTTTAGTTTTTTTGCTTTGAATATTTTTGTTTATGACAAATTTTTATCTTGTAATGTACATATATATATATATATATATGTTTTTGACTTTTTTCATGTCTTTATTTGTTGCGTAAATAATGCATCCTATTTTGCACTACTTATGCTGTTGGTAGTGCAACAGTGTACCATCTGTATACTGGTCTTACTTAAGCCCTCTGTTCAGACTGAAAATATGTATTCTGAGTTTTTCAATCTGGTTGATGATTGTGGTCTCGTTTGTCTTGAATGAAAATCAATTTTTCTATATATGGCTTTGGTTCACGTTGGAGATTGTAACAATGAAGGTATTGAATATTTTTGGATTCTTTGTACTATTTGACCAGCATTATCTACTCAGATGAAGCAAGTTTTAACTACACAAAGTTTCAGTAGCAATAGTAAAATCGGAATAATTCCATTCCGTTTTTGTTACCCTTCTCATTTGCTTGGTTGATCATTGAAATTTGCTGTTTACGAATCTATTATTTAAGATATTTTTAATTTATGCGTACGCCATAAATATCAATAAATATGCATGGAGATTGCTACAGTGACCTACTAAAGAATATCTAAGAAATTCAGTCATCATATTCTAAGATAGCTTTCATAAATGTTAGCTAAAAGATGGTTAATGGAAGGGAATGCAGTTTAATAAAATATAATTTTCTGAATATATGCGTAGACAAGACAGTTCTCTCTAATAGTTAATAATGTATACAATGCAGTGAAAGTATTCTATGCATACAACAGAGAGGCAGTATCTCGTGTACCATCAAAGTGTCAAAATACCTTGAACCTGTTCAAGCAGAGCAAGCAGTATTTAATGGAATATTTGGGAAGGAGAAAATTAAAACTCTATCAGGACCACCAGCTGATGCTAAGTCCATTCTCACTACAAAATTTGACATTGTATCAATATGAAAAAGCTAAGAATTGCTTTTCTGTTTCTTGTTCAATAGTTCTATGCATTAACCTAAACATTGAGACTTAGCTGGTAAAAACAAAAATTTAGTTGTACTAGGAATTCTTGCTGCTAGCATAAAATGACAAGAGTGAGATTCAAACAAGAAATGGTGGTTTTCAGCCATGTGTTAGGAATTGAACTGTTTTCACTGTATGATTCATTTTATATTTGTTATATGATTCATTGTAGTAGTGATTTGGATCCGTAACACTTGATTTGAGGTTGCTTGAATCTATATGAGTGTCTTCGAAATATCTTTGTACAAGGTGTAGACAAAATTTATTTTCGGCAACACACGGATAGGAATTAATGTGCTGAATTTTAATGTATTCTTCTTGTGTTTTTTTTGCTTGTCTAACAACTTCTGATTTATGCATTGAGTTTGGTTACTGATATCTGACACCATGTTACTCTTCAGATAACTGATCTACAAGACCAAATATTATATCAAATATAGTTAAAAAGGCAAAACTTAGGATTTTCCAGTTTAAGACTGCTCGCACTGTATATTAAAAAAATGTGTCCAGGACCCTTCGTATAGGCTGTTTGTCAAAGGACACCTCAAATAAGCTCATTTTGTCATAAATTCACAGGATGTGGGCCATAGTTAACTATTGGAACTCGGTAGACTTCCATTGAATATGGAAGGAAATCACCACGAATAAACTATCAGATAATAACATTCATAGGCTAAAAACTTTATCTTCTTGAATTACAAATCTTTCTTTTTTAGTCTTGAAACAGTTACTGCAGCAATGATGAAAGTCACTAAATAGCCTCTACAAAATTAGCCGAAGTAAAAACAAGGGTTATATGATATTTAAATCATCTCTAGCAAAAAATTTGAATTTATGCAACTTTTCAGATAAGAATTAGTTCTATTTTTTAATGGTCATGTCTCAGAACTATCTTCAAGTCATCTATGTTGATTTACAACAAGTCTTACAATTCTTTCAATTTCTAATATTGAATTGCTGAAGTACAATTGAGACAAAATCTGATACTGGTGTGCATAATACAGGTAGAAAAAAGTTAAAAAAAAGACAAAATTTGGATCAAAATTTACTCGGACCTACTCGGATTTTGACTTCAGCTCCTGAGTTGCAAGAAATTTATTTGTGGCATTCCAGTACATGAGCATTTGAAAAACCAGAACTCCATTCAATACTATACCAAGGGTGTATTGAACTAAACTAGGATCCATTCCTAATTCTGCAATGATAGTAATTGTCCTTGCAGCTGCGAAGAAATAAAATTATGTGTGAAGTCACGTATATTTAATTGAAGCAATCTTCATGCATATGAATGGACATATTTTAAGCAAAATTAAATTCCAAATTCTAAAACTATGAAAAATTTTCTTGACAATGAAAAATTGAAATTATTGAAAAGTCATGAATATCTAATAATTTGTAGTAGACATGCAGGCATATACTTATAATATGCATGTGCATTTTCATAAGTTTTTACAATACAAAAATTTCTGCTGTTCATATATATTTCTAAAATAATAATGAAAAATTCAAGCACAAAAAGACCAATGGAAATACGTAGACTCTAAAAGGCGTTTTACATTTATTCTTAAAAAGAGCCGCATATCAATTATTCCAACTAAATGAATTGACCAAAATCTAAGAAAAATATATAATTCATATTAATTGTTTTAAACTAACAAGGTATAAACGACTTTGCACATAAAAAATATCAGAAAAATATGCTGATTCCCAGTTGAATATATATATATATATATATTTATATCTGAACAGTACACTTCCAACATCACGAATTTGTCATGACCACCGAATAACTTGTTACAATCTTAAAAATGAAGCTGAACATGGACACAATTTGACTTTTTATTTCATTTTTAATTAGTAATCTTAAGTGCAAATTCGCTATATCCAAAGTTAACAATAAATCATATTCAATAACTTAACCTATACAGCTGTAATTAAAAAGATAAATTCTGATTGCATTCGTATTTTCATAAATATTACTGTTACTTTATATTCTAATTTAACGTGCACAAAAGGTTGCATTGGTTCTTATCAAGAGGAGTAAGAAAGACGTACCAGTTCCAACAGCATTTAGTAAGACTGTTGCAAACGCCAGCTGCAGTAATAAAATAAGTTTATAAATAAATATATATATATATATAAATATACAGAGCTGATATTCCATAAAATGATATTATCGGTTACACTAAAAATTAACTAATTGAATATATCCGATTAGAGATATTATCATTCGCCAGCAAACGGAGTTGGTGAAATGGGAAAAATTTCAAATAGTAAATATATCATTAGAAAATCATCAAAGTATGACATATTTATTAATGAATTTGATACATTTAATGTACTACAAAATTACGCAATATGAATGTTATAAATGCATAGAAGAAATTGTCAGAAGCACTCACACGATTCAAGCAGCTATATTGAATTTCCCTTTAAAAAACACATGCACTTTGTTTATCAGCTCTCCCATTAAATAGATAATACTTTTATGGACAACTCTAACTACTTAAATATGTACTGAACGCTCAGTATAAAACAGGCCATTAAATGCATTTACATTTTTGACCCATCATAAATTATTCTGAACTTTGAAACTTCAACATATACAACTTGCTATGAGTTGAAAAGTAATAAGAATATATATTTGTTTTTTCAAATCCTCTTTCATTAGTAAAACATACATGTATACATTGTTCTCGACAACCTGAAATTTATATTGTAATTTGGTTTTTCAAGCAAAGGAACTCATTATGAGCTCAGAAGTCATTAAAGCATGAATAGCAAACTTCGAATACAGCGAATTTTCACAAATAACAACAAACGAAAAATCATATTTTCCCAAATTCTGCTTCAGATTTTTTGAATTCAATAAATTTTGAATACAAACTAATTTGGTGGTACCAATCTATGTATTTGCTCTTTCAAATTCTATTTCATTTATAACATATCTGCTGTTTTCAGCACCCTGTGTTGCAGTAATTAATTTGTTAAATGAATGAGTAATTTAAAAAAATTGAATCTTTACCTGCCCTGTGTGGCCAATCCTATAAATTTCTAGCACTTGAGGCAATTTTGAAACAACCAACAGAGGAACATTTGTAAAGGGTAGCAAATACCTTCGAGATGGGGGCAAAGCCATACAAACGAAGATAATCCCAAGGAACAAGCAGAGTACACCCAGTTGGCTGGTAATGTTGGGTTTTTCCTTGTATGTGAAAGAATAGGTTAATTTTTATTTACCATTTAATTTGGAATTGAAGAATTTCATTATTTACCACAAATACATCACATTTTGTGTACTATTCAGAGTTTAAAAATTAGTGCTTGATTTGGTACCAACTAGGGTGTTTGGTTGAGAAAGCAGTCTTATGTTTTTTGTTGCATCACATTTGAAATGTTGTATCATTTAAGTCTAATAGAACCCACACCTCATTAGGCACTATTCCAATACAGCCCCCAGGTATCATATTCAGTGAAAGACATTTAGATACACTAATTTTTTAGGATAGTCTTTTATATATATTTCAAGATTCTAACGCACAAATTTGAATAAAGCTGTTCAAATTTTGCACTTCTTAAAAAACGCCTATATTTTAGATGAGGTTATAAACGAATTAAGAGGAACATATCCGAACAATGCCCTTACAATTTTTTTTTCTATGAGTCATTTTACTATAACCCATAAGCGTTGTATTTGAGTAAATACAGTAATCCCTCGACTAGCACAATTCTTTTCGGCTGTGAAAACACCATACTAATAATTTACATACTAAATTTGCATATTATCAACCTCCAGCAAAATAACTCGCCGATTGAATTTTTACCCGCAATTTTGAAAATTGATCAAAATTTAGAAACTGCAATAGTTCGAGAAACGTGCCAACTGAAAGTGCTAATCGAGGGATAGCTGTAAGATGCAACTTAAGAAGCTACGAAATTCAAGGCGATTCGTCAATGAAAAAACACGCAAGACTTTTGTTGCCCTGAATAGGGTTCCAACCAGAAAATGATGGGTTGGTAATACTTTAACAAATTTCGGCTATAATTAAGTAATATATATGAATAAATTACATTAATTTCTCTTATTGAGCACTGTTTATTAGTTCTGAGTTTATTGTTGAATTTGCCCGATTAGCTCAAAAAAGAATAATTTCAGAAACAATATTATTAAAATAGGATTTGTGGCATGAATAAATTACCTTTGAAGGTAAATACAGCCACAATAGCAATACCAACAAAAAGTTTTGTATGACAACTGCAAGTACTTCCCCGTATGCACTGAAAAAATAAAAATTTTAGAGCCAAAATAAAAATTATTATTATATTGCAAATTTCACTGAGACTTTACATCTACAAGCTACAACAAAAATATAATGCATTTTAACTTAGTTCTAATTTGGGGGTACTAAAAGACAACGTAAACGGCAAAAAAAAGTAATAAAATTCTAAATTTTCAACTGTACATAAGTTACTTCTGACAGAAACATCCTCAATACCAGATTGAAAGTGAATCTTCCATAATAATCCATGTTCTAATGTGAATAATAGTTAAATTAAATAAATTTTGTGAAGGCTTCCAAACTCTTAAATTTGTCAGCCGAACTAAAGAAAGGACTTCTCATCTAGAGGTGCTTGAAGTTCATTAAGTTAAATTATTGAAGATATTACTTAGAAATATGTAACTGTCATATTAACTGCAATGCAGCAAGGGAAATACTATAAGGAAATCTGAGCAAATCAAGGGCAGCCGTTCAAAAATAAGCAAATATTCACTTAACAAATTTTGTTATGAATACTAACAGCTGCATTTATATAAATGTGTTATATTTCTTCCAATCTTTATTTTATAGTTAAATAAATTGCTTGTACTAACGCAAAGAAATCGGTATCTGCAATATGGAATATCCTCCAAAACAATGGCTAAGTTGATGAATACTTCAATTTATATTTTCAATCTGTCTTGTCCTCTACCTCTTTCTGTGTCTCCGGTGCTCAATCATCAGTTAATCATAGTCAAAATTAGGTATAACGCACCTGAGAGGGCTCTGATTCAAGATATGATAAGCTGCATTAATCATTCCTATAATAACATCGCCATACGTCGCAACCAAACTAATACCTAATGCACTTCTACTGCGAACAATCTGAAATTTGAGTAAAAAATCTTAAATAATATAGCTTCAGCAATCATTCAATTTTTTCGGACGGCATCATCGATTATTTAAATGCATTAAATACTAAAAAATTAGAGTAATTTTCTTTAATCCTGATAGTTTGCTACATGGTACGTCTTTCTAGAGTAGTTTTGCTGGGGTGTAAGAATCTGTGTTCAGATATTTAATAATATAATTATACGATCGTACATAGTTAAGTCGATTTAATGAAATCATCACACAAACAGGTAAAATATTAAAATTTCTGAGAAAAATCAATGCAAATCGAAAATGATAAAATCTCAGGTTTTGATTAGTACTTTCTTAGTTACTAACTTTGTGCACTTCAGTAGCACCTAAGCTATCTTATATAAGTTAGCATGCTGACGTGTTCTAAAATGATCACTTGAACGAACCTTTAGAATCTGAGGGGCTTTTAAGAAAAAGCTTCCTGCAATAATCGCGTAGCCAACGAGTTTAACTGCTGAGAGTTTTAGACATTCCACATTGAGGATATCTCCTTCTTCAAATAAGATTGCGTAACTACAATAAGTAAAGTGTGCCCATGACTTCTAGTATTACATGTAAAATTCACCATATAGGACAATCAACATTGATAATATTGTTACATTATTACCATTCTTTGGAAAACAAGCCCCAAACTAAGCCATTATCGGACGACATTACAGCATATCCTTATCCTTTCCAACAAATTTTGACCAAGGATATCCTTCGTAATCTTACTGTTCGTTGACATGCAATTACCAGAAATTTCAGATAATTTCCGTGAAGAAATGAACAAATCGAAATTGGTAACATGTAGTTTGATAATCGGCTCATACAACAGGGAGACGTAAATTAACATTTCATGCACTACAGGAATTTGCTAGTTGTCCTCTATGAGCAAAAGAGAACCACCGTGATGAATGGGTGGCACCGGCAATCATTAAATTAAAAAGCTTCATTAGCATTAGCAAGTACAAAGCAATCAGATGTCAGTCCATAAAGCATTTTTGGGCATGCATTTATTTCAAAGGCTGGTATAGGGGCCAGGAAACTGCCTGCAGCTGAAGCCTAAAAGCAATCCAGCATTAACAGCAAGCTACTCAAATTTAAATATATTACCAAAAATCTTTGAACTAGATCTTATTTACCACTACTATTTACTCAAACCTCAGTATCCTGTTCATCATTTGAATCTTCTTGTTTACAACTACATTGCAAATCCTCCCTTGCATCATTCTAACGTGCCTCCTTTTTTGACAATCATGGGTCACCAATGAACTACTGGCAAATAAAATGAATGAACTATATGCCAACTTGAAGATAGTAGGGCTATTAGCAGCTGAACTACTAGTAGGAAATCATCTCTTTGCTGATCATGTATACAGTCTCGTAGCATATAAGCAGCCTGGCCAGCTCATGCATTAACTCGGAAAAAACTAATAGTGCCATCATTAGAAGAGAAGGTAGGATACTGTCAGTGCCCTAAGGAGACTGAAGAGAAGTGCAGATGTAAGGAAAAGAGGTCTAATCCTAACTGCTGAACCAGGATTAGTCAATTTCAGTAGAATCATACTATACTTTCTCAATCATTAAGTTGCGCATTGAAATGTGTGACAAGGCACCTGTATTTGTGCTACAGAAATGACTTGCAGCTCATCAACATCCAACAGTTACAGAAATAACTAAGAAATGGTTAGAAAGAAGTTGGGTAGAATGCTTGTAGCTATAGAAGAGATTAGGCATTTCACTATTGGCTGTTGCAAAGAAAGATGAGCTAGGTAGAAAATCCAATGCAAGAGTTTGAGTAAATCATTTAGCATTGACCTAATTGCATAAGTCTGTTTAGAATCCAATCCTTACAATTATGAAGGCATGGAAGCATCACCATGCAACTCATTTCCTTTGTAACTTCTGATTAAGTGGGCAACTACTTGTAGTGGCAAATTTTTCTGGCTGACTGGCATAAAGTTATTTTTGTTTGGGGTAGCATTTATTAAAAGTTGCTTGAGCCTGTTTTGTAACAATGATTAAAAATCTAACTCTCAGTATAGTGCAACAAAACTCACAGTCAAGCTATTGGACATTTCAGCACATGTAGCAAATAGAAATATTTCAATAAAGATAACTGAGTAACTGATTAGTGTAGAAGCTGAGCTGCCCAGCATACTTAACAAGTTTAATATAAGATTAAAAATAAAAAAATGTTTACTGGTAGTAAGTACAGCTCTCTTCTTGGGATGATTGTTGAGTCAGAGTAGATATCAACCAGCCTCAAATGAGGTCACAAAACAAGCCAAATATGAAGTCACTCTACCCCGATTTGCATCAATTGTTGGCCTTTTATTACATAATGATGATGAGAAGGGTGAAACACATAAGACAGTCAATATACAGATAGCTTTATCAGATATTTATGGCCTGTTCTATGATACTTTACTATACTTGGAATAACCTGATCTTGAAAAAAGACAACGGTGCATGTTGATACACCACAATGAAGTTCTCAGATAGCTTTATAAAGGATGTAAAATTATATCAAGAGCTGTATTTACCTTATTCCATAGAGCTAAAAAAAATTTGCATTGAAGAGCCTGATTTGAGTGCTGATTTGATTGCTGTTTTAAGTAGGAAAATATTTTCAAGGAGCTCAATATGCCTTAGGCACTGACTATCAGGCTTTTATGTCTATGTTAATAAAGTGACCTATAAACCCTTTGTGGGCACAACAATTAAACACCATACTAAATTTTGACATCAAACTGCAGTATATGGCAGGAGCAAAAAGTTATTAAAGATGCATGAAGTTACAATCGCAAAAAATGGAGAGTTCTGTGTAATGGAACAGCCATGCATCAGGACTTGATCCGTTTTGCTGTGTGATCTGCTATAAAGCCATGATTCTATTTACTTAATTTGTCTTATATGTGTATTCTCACGTTGTATTGTGTTGACAAGACTCATTCTTGGCAACATATAAATAGAATTAGTGTCTTATTAATTCCATGTTTCTTCTAAATTTTTTGTTGTCTGTCTACTGATTACATGTGTAAACTCAAAATTGACAATTCCTATCACCATGCTATCTCAAAAAAATGCTGCAATAGTCAATAAAAGCTGTCTAAAATGAATTATTTTATTCATAGATTTGTACAGAATGCTGGCATATGACAAGAAAAATATTTGTAATGGTCATGAACTAAGCAGAGCTTAGAAAAGAAATACATTGTGTAAAGTGTACTAGAATTGATGAAATTTGGGGATTGTCTTGTTGAATGCTGGGCACTGTTAGGAACTACATTCTCTTATCAGGAACTACATTTCCTTATTGGTTAAGTTGACTATAATCTATTATATTGTTGCACATTTTCATTAAATATGTTGCAAAGATCACTCTTTGCAATACAGATAAGGATTAATGTATTTATATATACAACTCTGTTCTTTGCATAGTCTTTTGCTGGCTTTATCTCAACTTTCAAATTCTTCTAGACACTGGTGGCAATGGATGCAGAAAGATGTCAGTAGGGTAACTTTGCATGCATCAAGTGTTTGCTTGATTATAAAACAGTACTGCAATAATAACGCCACATAAGTTGATGCATCAATGCCATTTAAATAGATAGATATTTGTCTTACACACTTGATTACTCTTGCTAAATATGGGAAATAATCTATATTAATTCAGGTGTTTATACTTAGTTAGTATTTAGCCATTCCGTCACTAAAAACAAAGCAAAATATTGACCATGGAAAATGCTTGCAGAATATTTTGCTTTTGATAGCATTGCATTTATGTCCAAAAGCACTTGGATCTTGAATAATATATTTAAATCTTTAGAAAGTATATATAGAACAAGGCATTTAGTAGTAACAGCTAAAAACTATGAACTAAATGAACAGGTAGAAAGGATCATTATAGCAAGGTTGAATTAGAGGGAGAAAAACAAAATCTGATCAAATGACTATTATTTATATGGATCGCAGTTGATATGTACATAGACTCAACATTGGCTCTCATCCTATTTAAATAACAAGTGTGCAAAAATATGACTTATTTGAGAAATCAAACTGATTCATTCCAGCTGAATATAGATAGTGGACTGAAAAACAAAAGTTTAACATTAGTATAACAATATTTATCAAATGATGGTGGAGCAGGAATCAATCGGAACAAATTAAAGTGTGCATACTTGAACATGAAAAGTAAAATTTTCATAATTTTACGTTGGAAGTGGGGTTTATGGCAGGAATTTGTCCTGTGGACAGAAGTTAAAAGCGGAACATAAAGGTTCCAACATAATTGCGGAGGAAACAAAAAAAGAATAATTTACAATGGAATGATGGTACAATATTTTGGAAACATTTCAATACTAATCTGCAGATATTTTTATTGCCTACTACCATTTCCACTTCTGGCCAAAATTTTTATTTGTAATCTCATTCATAATTTGAAATCTATTCTATAACTCTAAATTGACACTTCTGATAAATCTTGTTTTCTTGAATACAAAGTTTTTTAGACTTTTTGTCACTTCTTGATTAGTTCATTTTAGTTAAGTTCCATCTTCTCGCTGTATTTCAGTGTCTACTTGGATTTCCTGGGTGTTTTCTCATCACTCTTTACATTTTCTGTATTTTTGTGGAATGCTATCTGTGTAGCTTGCCTTTTCAAGTGAATTAGCACTAAGTTTTCTTATTAATGATCATCATTCATAGCATGTTTGCTTATCATTTTTCCTTGCTTTGTTATTGTTTGCCATTAACATATTGTTAGGAACACAATGGTCAAAATGCAAGAAGAAACGAACGAAAATTAATAGAGATATGTTATATTCAATAATTTGCATTGATAGAAGTGAGGACATTCTATCAATGCAACTAAAATACATGTAAGTTGATTATTCAAAATGCATGACTCCCCTTGAACTTCTACTGAGGTGACTCTCCTTAAATCTAGAATTGTACAAATCCTCTTGAACTGTATAGTTGCACATATCTTCCTAAATTGTACGGCAGCTACAAACAAAACTAGCACTTAAGGAAGTTAATTCCTAACACTTATATTATTATCTTATTAGTATCTGACACAAAGAACTTTTTACAGGAAGGAATTGTTTGTTCATAGGTGTTATGAATGCACAGGATAAGCTAGTAACAAGAAAAACAAAGATTACAGAAGGGTAGTAACATTATGCAGACACAATTTACGTTGCTAAGAGTGAATAAGAAACATGCTCAGCAACACAATAAATTCTCAATGTAAGTTCATCTGGAGAGTCACAAAATTATCTTGGAATTTTGGTTGTAATAAAAAACAATGCCAAATAGAATTCTTTGACCTTTCATTGTTATATGTACAAAGGTTAACCAGTATTGTGCAAAACGATGTAACTAAATAACAGAATAAATTTTAAAAGAGTTATTCTCTAAAGAACTAATTGTTGTAAACAAATTAGTTTCTAACAATAGATAACCAACCAAAAAAGGGATATGAATAATCAGTTAGTTGGGTAGTAGAATTTTAATAGAAATGTGAAATATTGGTAAAAAGAGGGCAATTTTATGAGTTTGAAAGCTATTAGTTACTATTGGGGAATGAAGAAAGGAAACATCAGGGAAAACTGGATACCAAAATTGGGTAGGCTATAGCTATAAAGGTGCACACCAAACAATCATTAAAACTCAATTCAGCAGTTGAATTACACTCCATCCTAGAGCTTTACTCCAATGTGTATTTTTCAGTTACACTTGCTTATGCACAAAGTTTAAATTGTGCAATTCACAAAACAGTTTTTGAAGTTACTCCATGCCTATATATTAACTTCATATTAATCGGTTGTGCTACTTTTTTCTTTGTTTGAACTCTAAATTTTATCATCTTTGCAATGATAATCCTCGAAGTAAATGCATGCAGTATACTATTCCAAAGCATATTTTTGAATAATCAGAATGTCCAAAGAATAATGAAAAACGAAAAAACTTGAGATATTTTATGATGTTTCCTGAAAAATAAAAGAAATGTCAGGTTACTTTTGAAACGGGCTTCAAATTTTCTTAAGGTAAAAGATTATCTTTTTGGGGCTCCACTTTGTTGCCTGTCAAGAAACGAACAATGTTGCTTGCGCAGAGTTTGCTGTATGTCAGCATTAGCAAAGGCACCCTGCTGTTCGGATTTCCGATATGGCTCAATTTTCATCATCTTACAGTATTCAACCACTGATCTAGGAAGTTCTCTCAAAACCTTATAAATATTAATGAAACAAGACTTCAGAATGATAAATGTTGCTAGCCATGTCAAGTTATTTATTCATGTAAACTATTATACAATATAGTACACTTGCCAATATTTAAATATTTGCCATTAAAAAATTATGGAACAACTCAATGTTGAAGAACAATTTTGTGCTTCAAACTTTAATTTCACCCTCTTTTAGACTGTTCTCTTTTTCATTTCTCTACATCTCCCTGCTGTATCATAATTATATTTTATAATTTTGAAAGATTCGTATACAATTGAGATTTTAACTCATCACGAAAAACCGGCAAGTTGCTTTTGTGTGATTGATACTATAATACTACATTACAAATATATGTATATACCTAGAAGTTTTCTTGGCAGGTATATCATCGGCTAATACTTAAGAACCCTTGCAGTGTATAGTGACCACATTGTCCACAGAAATATGTCCAAATGAAAGGTCAAATTTAAAGAAAATAGCAAGAAATAAAAATTCCGTGCACAAAAAATGTACACAATTTTTGTAATTACATATTATGTATGATCTTTACCAGAAAAGGAGGCTGAGTAGAAATAAATTTTTAGAGGATGATACATACATACATAGATTGTAAATCTCTTGGCAAATATCCCTGTAGATGTAGTCTGCATATAATGCAGACTACACCTACAGGGATGTCTAATTTAAGGGGGGGGGCATATATATCACTTTATAGGTGGGGCTTAATTACCCTCCTAGAAGTGTTTACATTTATGAGTGAAGAAATGCGTAATTTGGAGAAGGAGGACAGTTAAACTGTCAGTGTAGGGTGTTTCAGAATCACGTGTGTTCAATCCCCCCTTGGCATTTTCATGTGAGAGGTAGTATATATTTTGGAAAGGGTTTAATTTACATACTTTAATGCATAGGTACCTCTGTAGCAAAACTGTAAGAACCTCTACGAACTACATCTTGAACAGGTACGAATTGAACAATATCTCGAGCTGCCGGTTGGTTAGAAGAATTTGTTATACGAACCTCATCGCCATCCAAAATTTTCATGCTATAAAACGCATAAAAATATATGTATTATGCATGGAACAGTATTAATGCGTCGCTCATTTAGACAACGAGAAGGGTCTGGATTTAGTAAATGCAGTTATTTTTCATTTTATTAAGCTTATAAATTCATAGTCTGAGCATGCACAGAGGCATCGCCAGTTAATATCACCCAAAATTCGCCCTTTGAGAACTCTATAGATTCTTTCAGTATGTTGAATGATGAAATGCATACAGTTGATATTCAAAAGAAATTGTTGGGCTAAGAAATATATGTTCTATTTCTTGATAGCTTTAAACTTTATATGACCACCTCCTTTTGTTGGTGTACAGTGGTGTCTCTAATGCAATCTATTCAATTAATTGGCAGTTTCTGGTGTAACTGACTCTATCTATATTATCATAAAAGTTGAGATATTGCTACCAATTCCTAATTGTATTTGTTTATATTCATGCTGCCAAGTATAGTACACCACTCAGTATACTAGTTACGATTTAAATTTGCGCTCTAAGCTTCAAAGACAATTTTATGTTGATGCATAGGCATGTACTTCAATCGAAAATATCACTATGTCTCTCCTATCTTCTCTTTCTGCTGTCTCTGCCTCTCTGCACACTACCAACCACGAATCGTAACTGTGCAAATCAAGTGGTAGGTTGAATTTTGGTTGATTCAAATGAATAGTGATAAAATATAAATTCTAACGTACACAAATGAACATATGGAATAGCGTGTTTCGAACTTTCAAGTGTAGGAATCTCAAAGGTAGGAACCACAATGAGCACACAGAGCAGAGAGAGAAAGATAGAGACAGCTATAGTAATAATAATTTTGAACCATGGAAAATACAGCTTCAACCTAATATAATTTAAGAATAATATTCTAAGAACAACTCTTATGGCTGAGATTTAATAAAAGCTATCACACTCTTATGCATAGTCGACTAGCCGGTATCAATAAAAACTAGTATATACGAATGATTAGAGTTATTTTTCACAGTGCATGCATATATTTTAGTGCATCAAGCTGAAATTTGGTCAAATTGAAGTAAAAAAGATACAAGCATACATGCATACATACCTATCAAAATTCGCATTACCAACTCCAGCAATTATGATACTGAGAGGAAGCTTTGCAGCTGCTACAATGGCGTCTTTCGTATTGGCCATATCATCAATTACACCATCCGTAACTATCAGCAGTATGCAGTATTTCTGATTTCTTTGATATACAATAAATTCTAAAATAAGTCAACTTTCAGAATAAATTTGAAAGGTAAAAATCAGTTAATTGCGGGCACAGTGCCTTTAATTTCAAGAGTTTTCTTAAATCAAAATAATTTCTCAAAATTTTCAACCAAAAACTTCAATTATTTAAATTTCGAACTAGATGCAAAATATATTTAGTCATAAGCTGATAGATTTTGGAGTTTCATTTTGCAATGAATAATTTAAAAAATTAAAATTTCATTGCTGATATGATGCACTTTGTATTCAACTTCAGATAATTTGAAATAACATCATATGCTCATCATACTATTCAAGCAATTAAATTTGAGCTAAGGCAGTATTGATATTAATTAGGCCTAAAAATAATCCATAGAAAAAAATTAATTTTAACTTATTCATCTTTATCCAGAAGATTTTATGCATAGAAGTTAAATAAACTGAACTGAACTGAACTAAACTGTAAGAAGTTACGTACCTTGGATCAGTAGTTTGCAAAGCCGCAGCCATAGTTGCTGCTTTGTTAATTACAGGCGCAAAAAGTGTAGGTCCTGATAGTTCAACAGTAGATAAGCTATTGTAATACGAAGAAATAATTCCAGCAACGCCTATCACTTCAGGATCAGCTTCATTACCGTTGACCTACAAAAAGTTGTGAGCATTTCATTTTCCCAAAATTCATCAATTATAAACAGGAAATTTGCCAATTTTAATTCTTTAGCAAATTTGTAACAGTTTTCACCGAACCACATAGTTTGTGCTAGGTTATCATTTTTAGTTTATAATTAATAGCTTTATAAGGGTGTGGGGGGGGGGGGGGGGTTCTCTATGCCTTGTAGATGAAGTTGATAGTGAAAAGAAATGCTCTATAAACAAATTTCACGAAATTGGAAAAGTTCCTATTTTTAACCTTCAATGAAGTCTGTTCTATTACTTATTTGTAGTGCTGATAAATTTAACAAAAATAGGGTATTTTTCTATTATAATACTTGGATGGAGCTCATAATAAAACACCTAATTAAATCACTTAATGAGGTCCTTATACAGATCAAGTAGTAACTTAAAAAATAATTTTTCTTATATTACTCAATTCAAACTAGTAAAGTTTCCTAATTTGAACCTAATATAAGCTGATTTGTTCATTTTAATGCTTGCTAAATAAATGACATTGAATGAAAAAAAAGGAATTTGCATCATTTTATTTAATCATCAAATTTCTAAAAAAATTTTTTTCTGCCAAAATTTTACTAAATAGATTGAGGGCAGAGGCAATTCGAAATCAATGGAACTGAAAAAAAATGTAAAATGAAAAAAAATACTGTAAAACATCTGAAGTCAAGAAATTTATGGTCAGGTGCTCAAATGCCCAACATAAGGAGGTATCTGGATACGTAAGACACAAATATTTTTTAAAAAAGCTAAAAAAAAATAATTTATTGCTTTGCCATATCAAAGTTACCTATTATTATTGTACTTTGAAATTTCATTTAATCATAAAAGCAATGCAATTTAAATCTCTTCATGCTGTTCAGTTGTTAATTTTTAAACGAATGCAAAAATGAGGCACTACGGTGTTTCTTACTCAAGTTAACGTTTAGCAATGAAACTAATTCTATCATTAAAAAAAGCAAATTGTACAGGTTTGTACACTTACGCGCACCAGTATTTAAATAACATATTTTGAAATTATACGTGGCAAACCGCTTTTAGTGGAAATGCACTGAACTTCTATTAGCCAGATATATGAATGTGTCGCAGATTCCAAAGTAAATTTCCAGGTGTTTCATTAGTATCAAATTACTGCACTACTACTAGAGATAGCCTAGTATAATATCATAAATAACTAATATATCAAACTAGCAATAGTAAACAAAATTTGATTACTGGCTTATATACCCCCATAACGGTTCATTGGAACGAGAACCAAACTTTTCTAACAACTAAAATCGATTCAACCTGATTAAATACTATTAGGACTCTGCGTACAGCTCTACGTCAGAAAATATATTAGTAAGAAATTAAGGTGTTCAAGCAAAAAATTAACTAAAATTAGTTGAATATTTGTTTCAATAATTGATTTCATAAATTAATATTACCACGATATGCAAATTTCAGCACCGACTTATTTAATTTTTGAAAATAAAAAAATATATTGCATATACAAATAAAAAAAATATTTCCGGGTTCTTTTCTGATATGAGTTCAAGAGATTATAAAAATTTTCCTAATGTAAACCTAATTCTTCCAGGGCAAACATTATAAAGTTTCTATTTTTAAAAATGTACCGCAAAGCAATGGGAAATAATGCCCCCTAGATGAGGTTTTCCCCCGAACCCGAATACAGGAAATTTCTTATCCGTATCATAAAATTCCAGGATTGTTCCAATGTCCGAGATAGCCTTTTAAAAAAGGACAATTTATTAGAAAATTTGTATATTTGCATCAAGTATTTTTGTGTGCTAGATGTACGGTAGATATTCAAGCACGATAATATGATCTTTCTGCTAATGCTTTGTTATTATGAAGCTTTTGTGCAATTCATCATTCTTAACTCAGGTTAGTAATAAAGTATGTAACTTGCTAACAATGAACATAGGTACATGCCAATTCAAATGTACATAGCAATCTAAAAATTCATATATGCATGCATGAAATTTCTGTGCATACTGGTCTATGCATTCCAGCTATACTTTCCGGTTCAACAGTTTTAGTCAAATATAACCGTTGAACTCGATGTGTTTGGTTCATCCAGTTCTAGCCGACATAATTTAGTTCATTCAGTTTTTCTGGCGATTTGAACCATTTAACTTTGGTTGATTGTAAACGATAAATTGAGGTTTCAGCTGTATAACTGTCATGTTTGTTCAAGGAAAATTGACTCAATGCAAAAATACAACAAGTGAATGACTTAGAGCAAATATTGAAGGAAACTTTCAAATCTGAACTGTACATTGAGCTGTAAACTGTTAAGAAAGAATATTTTTGTAAATTGAATTTTATGTTTTGCTACTAAAAACTATATGGATCTGTGTAGTTTCGGTAACTATTATTCAATTATCAACATCTTCTGCCTTTTTTATATTTAAACTTATTTCACTAATGCAAATACTTGAGCAAACAAATGATATATATAAATATATATGTCATTGTCTAATCGGTCATTATGCGAACTGTACAGCATGTGTGCTGTACAAAGAGGAAAACTTAGAACAGTAGTAAATTTAGAGTGATATTCCAGATTAGAGTATACAATTATACTTAAACTTGAGCCTTACTAAATCATTTTTTCTGCAATTATATGTTCAAATAATTGATAGTATACTAGATTAGCAGATGTATAGTTCTAGAATCTTTATTTTTTGTCATATATTTAAACACTTACTTTTGAATAAGAGTTGTTTTCACCATTTTTGTTTATGTAGTGAAGGCTATCGGGAGACCCAGGGTGTCCATTGCTCGAAGTATAATCAATTGCACATCTGAAAATAAACCAAAACTAGAGTGTAGTACACAAATATAATGCAATTTTAATCGGGTTAAGTCAATTAGTGAAGTTATTTGAAAAATAAAAGTCATAATGAATGTTGAATAGAACTTGATCTAGAACAATTATTTATATGTATATAAGTGCATATTCATATGTCAGTATGTGTTTCTCACTATCGCGGGCAAGTTAGTACCTTCATGATTATTTCTTAACTTTATTTGTATATAAGTATGCACATATATTTGTATCCAAAGCCACTGATTGGCTACTGATTCTACATGAAAAATGAGCATATCTAGCATTGAACTGCTTAACGGACCTGTATAGTAACTGTGATCTCTTAGGAAAGAACCTGTTTGTTTTTAAATTCGATTACTCATCACTGTAAATGTGGCTACCTATCTCTATACTCTGAAATTTTTTATTTCAAACTTATGATGCAACCAAGTTGAATTTTTCACAACTTAAACTTCAAATTAAATGCATTAGCTTCCATATTGCGCATGTTGTCATTTCTCAAATCTAGAAAAATTTCGATTGTAGTGAAGACAATCAAAAGATGAATAAATATGATAATAGAAAAAATATATATTTTGTGAACGACAAAAACTTCATTTCAACCTAACACTGCTCTATGATGACATTCTTAGAGCAATGTAAAATCTGAATGGAATATGTTGTCGTAGTCTCTCTTGAAGTACATCTAGCTAATATCTAAATAAAGTAAACGTAAAAGGGCATATTGCATTTGACCTTACTAGTTGCTAAAGGTAAAACAAGCAATTCGTATTTATATATTAGTTTACATTGTTTTCTATGTTTCTATGAGTTTTACATGTTTCTAGTATTATAGAAATAATTATATATATGTATATATATGCATATAAATATTCCACATAAACGTACATGAATTGCAGTTCCATACCACTTAATAGGTAATCGAAGAATGTCGGTGCAGACTCCATTTTACATTCACGAATGTACATTTCTGGCTTTGAATCCCCGAACTTACATCATCCAAAAATTTGAACATATAAGTGTGGATGTATACATGCATATGTTTTCAATTAAAACGCTAGCCTCACAGTAGGCCATAATAATTTCTTGAAATCAAAATTTTTTTTAAAAAATCAAGCAAATAAAACAATTCATACACGAATATAAAATTAGCAGTTGACCAACTGGCTTTTAGCACAGAGTTCATTTTTGGTTGGTAAAATTGGCCAAGAAAATTAAATGATTTGATTCGATTGCTTAAAATATAATTTGACTACTGACATGAGGTATAGATATAATATCATTAGTTTATGACAAAAAGGCTTTAACTTAACTTATACTTATCAATTGCGTTGATTATTTCCCATCGTTTTTAAATTTGCCCCTGCAATTGGTTGGGAAAAAGCTATTACAAATTGAAAAAATTACTTTCCACGGATATTATGAGAAAGAAACCTATGGTGCATGAGTCAAGTGTTAAATGAATTTGTTGATTCTAGCACATAGATATATTGATTCGAATATACGCGGAGACCTTGTTATTCAATATATAGCCGAATTTGAACTAATTGGGGCCCTATTTGGCTACCAACAATTAATCATTGTGATCTTTAAATAGCCTATATTGTTCGATAAAATATGATGCAATCTCTGAAAAAAACAAATTTTCCTTGAAAATCTCATCATTAGTACTTCAAAAAAAATAAATAGTACTCGAGGGATATTAAATAACAGGACTGTGAAAAATTTTATTGTACGTACTAGTGATGTCATGCATATTCTCTTGCCGGAAGCAGCCTCAAGATCATGGACGCTTTTGGTGAGTTTACTTAAGGGTAGATGTTTACCGCTTTTACACCAACCCCATACTTCAAACAGTAATGGCCTATATTTATCGCCAGCAGCCAAAATAGTTAAAGGCACAGAGAACGAACTCCACATTGGACTAAAAAATATAAATCAATCGTAACCAATAATGGTTAGAATTTCGTGAAATGTTGAAATATCATTGAAAATTTTTATAATTTGATTGTTTCCGCATAGCTTAGTTCATTCGAATGATTGCTTACTTTAATTCTTACTTTAATTCTTACTTTTAAATATTAATGAATCTAATTTTAGTTTCATGTCGAATGAACTAGCTTGTGATAGCAGTTCCTGGTTCAGCAGCCAGAGCGCAAGCTTAAAAATGGGCGTTACTGGTACGAATTTCACTTATATTGAATGTATGCCTTATCCCTAACAGACATGTTCATATATGTATGTTCACACGTAGGTACAAATCTAACCATGTGAAGGTTTATTAAATCACTATTTAAAAAACATTTGCAAAAGAGATTCTAGTGCATATTTCAAAATAATAGTATCGACACTTTCATCAGTGGTACGAATCTTTGTTTTCCCTTAGGTGGTGTAAATAAAAGAGGTCTATTACTGTGGACACTCTAAATTACACATATCAAGAATATACGACTGCTGAGAAACAAATCAGCTATGGTAAACGTCAAATTTTCGCATATCTATCATTTGCTGATGAATATGAAAATACGAAAGAGATGGTAAATCGTTAATATCGGCTGAATTCGATGTAAAAAGTGAATGCGAAGAGGGTTTAATGGGCATTAACATCAGATAGTCATAATACTATTAGAGTCAACAGATTTTTGATATTGTAAATTTCCCTGAATGAAAATATTAGAAACTAGCAGTACACAGGTGTGTCATCAGTATGCAGGTCAGGCATAAATGTTCTGTTCCAGCTGTGAATTTTTATGTTGACGTTTTTCTGATGACTGTGGTATTATGAAAGAAAAATCAATGTATCAGTGCAAAATTTGGCAGTGCACCTGGTCACACAGAAAACACAAAAATGAAATTACCACAAAACTTTATTCTGATCAAATCAACAGCAATAACCATTAAATTAACTATTGAATTTTGAAGCTTTCAAAAATTGACTAAATTCCACAAAATCAGAAGCAAAATCAACAAAAATTAACCAATAAAAGTATTGATCACTTCCATCTATTTTTCAGCAATAATGCTTTTAATGAAGACTTTCGTTCGTGACTGCAAGATAACATGGAAAAACACTAAACTCATTTACGTTTTCTATCGTATTCATGGCAAGTTACTGTATTGTATGGCAGGAAACTTATAATTCAAGTAAAGTTGACTCAAGTTTAGGCCTTCAGAGTGACAACGGTGCTGAATACGGATGGATTTGACTCTGCGACCATTATCAGAATCAATTTCAAAAATAGATCAAAATTATTCCACTATCTTGCAAGTTGACAATTGAAAACTGTAGGCTATTTCATGTGTACAGCGGTGTACCACCAATATCTTAATAAATATAATATTGAATTAAATTTTTTTGTCGTTATAACAATCTTATATTACTGCTGTGAAATTTACATTACTCGAACTATATCAAGCTTTATGCGTAATTTAAATTAGCAATAAAAATGTACAGTTCTATGTTGCGGACAATTGTAACAATTGCAAAAAATGAAATTAATTGAAGTTGACGACACTTCCAGTTTTATTTATTCAATTTTTGTCATCAAAGGATAAGTGATGTAAAAATTAGCTGCTACTAATGCTACAAAAAGTTGCTTATAGACTTAATTTATGTTAAATTCTTTTGTACGCTGGATTGATCTCATAGAGGAAACTCGGAATCAATATTACTACCACTTTGTGTAAGAAACTATCACACATGTAAAAAAGTGAAGCATAGAGAAGACAACAAGAAAGTATATTAATTGAATATAAAAGCATGTCTTGCAGTTCTGGTTGTTCAATGATATACTTATCCTATTGGTCAATGAAGGCGAGTCATCAATTTCTTTAGTACGAAAATGTGCGATTGGCATCTACAGAATATATGTTAAACAAGGTCAAATGGTTCAAGTACAAATCGGGTACAGTTCATGGTTGACGTTTGTCTTTCTGGCACAGTATACAGTTCATGTAATCCACAGGAAATGTATAGTGTACATTCTAACAATTTGTATTGTAGCTGAACATTCCAAACTGCCAACGTTAGTAAAAATAATTTAAGTTGAAGTCAATTCTTCTGGTCTATTTTATAATAAAAAATCTATAAATAGTATCTAAATTTTTGCTCACAAGATATCCCTATATCTTATCCGAAAGTTGTAATACCTTAAGCTATATCTTTAAAGTGTTTTTCGGAACACCCTAAATAAAAAAGAACACTTTTCTAGCATTTTATGTGTTAAAGATATGGTTTCAAAGGTCAATACAACTTTAATTACATTTGAATGTGTACCATCAATGGAGGTTATTGAAATAGAATACTTTCTGGAAGGCCATTTTCAGACTGTATAGTAAAAAATTAATGGGTAGTACATATAGACATTATCACCTTCGCGTAGATTTCTTAACGTCTGTTTTATGGCATGGTATATATGAACCTCCTTCAGGTTTCCGACTTATGACTATGAAAGGACTAGGGTCACCAAAAAATATAGTATTTGTTGGGACTTTTGGAAGTCCAGTTACTGATAGAAACATTGTTACTTCTGCATTATGATTTGGAATCTGAGCAGAACATAAATATGAATACATATTTATATATGCAAAATATATCATAAGATTCACAAAAAATATGCACTGTATACTTTAAGTGCACACAATATAATATACATATTTAAATGTACGTAATATTTATACAATATGCAAACAAAAGTGTCATAAAAAAGACTATGCATGAGAGAAAATCTAACTGATACATTTCAGTTGGTATTATTGATAACTACAATGATAGGATAGAAAGGTATAGTTTAAATGTAGACTGTATGCACAGTATGTATACGGTATACTTAAAATATATACTTTTTTAGTTGATGCGTAGATATGACAGCTCAAGTTATATTTTGTATACCATATATATATATACAATATAATCAAAATTTGTATACAGTATGCTCAAAAAGTATACAGATTTATAGTAAAATACATTCAATATATTTGAATTGATAGGAGAAACATCGGAAAGATTACATTTTTTGAGCAACTGGATATTACCAAAAGAACAACCTAATCTAAGCCAATGAAAAGAGGTGAATTATTAACTCCTTCTAAATGTTTAGAAATATGATGTAGAATATAAGAAAAAAGTAGCATATAACTTAAAATACATTTTTCTATATA